>PVKS010033388.1:0-21765 GCA_004027875.1 Aplodontia rufa
CCAAGACAAAGTATAATAGGAGTCTTTGGCTATCCCAAAAAATCTAACATGATAATAGAATTGCTATTCATATAGTTGGATTCCTTGGTTAAAACTAAAGAAAGTAAAAAAAAATCCTTTTATACCAATTATTTCTTCTTTACAATAAAAGTTTTGTACTTTAAAAATAAAAAGAATTTCCCATATGTATTAAAAGATATTATCTTTTTTTTGCTAGCTAAGAGGATTCTAAAAAGCCTATAAGTCAGACTTACCATATTTCCATTTATGAGCTCCCTCTGGGAAACATAAACCTTACCTTTTTTTATTGGAATATAGTAGTACAGCTAGTTTTTATTATTATGATGTCACATTCTCAGTTTCATTAAATTAGCAATATTATATTGAAAGTTAATGGCTTTAAATTACTTGTCTTTCAGTGTGTAACATGGACTGAGAAAGCAAAGGAAATAATTCTTTTTTGAAAATATGGACCAACATCTGAACTATAGAAAGAACTGGATTTCTATTAGCATTTTTCTCAAACATTACATGAATTTAAATGCCAATCTGTTTAGTATGTTCATTACTTAAGAATGAATTATTTTTGCGAAGACCTAAAGTGTTAAGCAAGTGCTAAATCCTAAGCCCACATTCAATTTTAAATAGTCTACTTTTAGTACTGGTATGAATAACAGCACAATATTAAAAGTTTCATGATATTCAAGGAAGAAAATAAGGCTATAAGCAATATACACAGATTCTTAAAAAATGTAATTTAAGGTATATGTATACAAAGAAACACAAGAATGATCAAGGCAAAAGTAATTGTTCTTAAGTTCATTATCTGAGCACCCAACATATTAACATTGCACTGCTAATTAAATGTTTTTATAATAGGAATCTAATCACTAACAAAGTCACTGCTATAAATATATTTCCTTAAAATATTTCTCTAGTAACATCTAACATCTGTCACCAAGGAATCAGTCTTTGCAGATAGTGCTCAGCTAATTCAATAATCTGAAGTCAATACAAAATATATCATTTGTAGTTTAAAACTGCACACCTTACCACATACATAGTAGGATTTTGCAAGAGAAAATTTGCTCATGAAATTGTTAGTGAGCTGCTTATATTTCACATATACACGAACACAGAGAACTTTTAGAGATGGGTGAGTTAAAGTTTAAGGATAAAGAAATCTGTAAATATGACAAGACAGGTTTTGCAAAAATACTTGAATAAGTACATGACCTTTTTGTGATAATTCTGACATCGTACATTTCCCTAGATAAATTGTGTTCAAGAATAAATGCTCAATTAATTCTAAGAGTTGGCACAGAATTGCAAAAAATAGACACTTATTTAACATTACATATATTACTTTTTTCCAAGCTCTAGTTGCAATAAAGAAATAAAGTACTATTTTGTGAATTCTCAAGTGAACTTTGCGTCTAACGACTAGGGCTGTAATGAATACTGCTTGTGTGTTAAAATGTTAGGTGCTCATGGTCATATTTTATTTCATACCTTTATTTTCTAAATTACCATCATAGAGAGTGATTACTTAGGCAATCAATAAAACTCTCAGTGTGAGTAATTACTGAAATTGGTAGTTTTTGATTGCTTAAAAAAAGTGATTTGTTAATATACATCTTTCTAATATTCTGAAAAGTTTTAAAAATTAGTTTTTATGTATACTATTTTCTGGCTGAAATAAGATCATTTTCAAATAACAAAAATTTCCTTTTGAACATGAGAGAAAAAATGTTATCAGTTGTAGTAGAATACAGGAATTCAGTACAAAAAGTAGAGTTACTTCTGATAAAATAATAAAATGATCTTTACTATATATTAGAATGTATCTCAATACAAAAATATACTTCAAGTTATTTATTTCATGTTTTGTTCAAGTAATGTTTAAAATTTTGTTTTTCTTTGAATTGGTTGATTCTAATAGTTGTCTGCTACACAAACTGAAGGAATATTGATTTTGATAAATTATTTTCTACTTTGACACATTGAAAATATTCCAAGATTCATCTACATGAATGTTTAACTTATGTGAGACAATAGAAGCAACAGGAAAATAATAGCTACCTATATAAAAAATGTACTTCTATAATTGAAAGGTGGCTTTATTTTAACTTTTTTCTCAACATTTCACTTATGTAGACAGTTTTAGACATTCATAACAAAATTTTTACACCCATTCTGCTAAATTTACAAATTTAACATGTTCATACTAATTATTCCATTTGAATTAAGTTCTAGAGGAATTTATTAGATTAAAATGAAATTGTAATAACATAATATGCTTTAGGAGTTGCTCTTTATTTCATTTTTAGCTTAAAGGCCACCATTATCCAATTATGAGCACAATTCTGAGTTTATCTGAACAACTACTGTCATTAGTGAAACTTTTAGAGAAGTAGATACAGGAAAAACAGCTTAAATCTAAAAGAAACTAAAAGTACATTAATGAATAAGAATGTCCATCTCTGATTATTTCAGAGTAATTTTCTGATTAAATTAAAGACTGAATAGTCTGACAGATTCTCTTCAGAACATTTTCAATAATAAGTGTTTCTGTGGCAAACTCCTATTCTAGAAATGGTAATTTAGCATTGTGAAAGGATTTTGTGTCTCTGCCAAACCAGTTCTTTTAAAATTGAAAACATTTAAATTGCACTTGAAAAGAGATAAAGAATTAACATGTTTACTCATAAAAATACAATGCTGCATATATTTTGAAGTTTACCATTATATAATATTTTATGTAATTATTCATATTGATACTAAGGTTTATCATAGGTGTCTTTTTTTAAAATAGGAAAATAAGTTATGGGCAATTGTTTTCAGACTAGATCTTTAAAAACAAGGTCATGCCTGATGTAAGGAGACATTAAAATCCCATCACATCAAAAGCACATATGATTTAAGACTTGGACAAAAATTCTTTTTTTGGTTTTTATGTATCTGTGTTTATTTAGAGTACTTTTTAGGTTCAATTATATTTCAGTTTGAACATGCAGATTGTAGCATAAGGTACGAAATAAAAAATATGCTTTGCTACATAGTGGAATCTGGTAGGATTGCAATAATTCTTAGGAACTGATCCTAATTCCTTAAAACTCTTTAAAGTCGGGCTTTTGACTTTATAAGCAAAACATTTCACTTATTCAGAAGTACACAAATATAATTGACATTCATTTACTTACATATAAATAATTATTAAGTTTTTGCTACAATTATGTTACATTTTCCTAAATGTAAGAAATTATAGCTTTTGCTATAGGTGTTTTCCAATCCTTTGTAGTCCAGTGTTCCCAGAGACAACCAGCATCCTGAAGTTAATGTAAATAACCGCCATGAATGTTTTCATATTTTATTGCATTTTTTTTCCCTTAGTTTAAAAATAGCATTATACTTATGAAACTGGTATACCATTATTAGTTTTAAAATTTTACAAGAACTAACTGAATAGCACTAGAATTAAAATCGACTGCACTGCTGCTGAGACTTCAATCTTTAAAATTGATTTGAGGGGAATAAAAAGCCCTTTATGTAAGAGTTGTTATGAAGTGCTCCATTTTTTTCATGACCTTTGTTTCCCACTTGTATAATCATTTATTCTGAAATTCATTAGTCGGTTCCTGAGAAGAAGCACTAAAGGCTATATATGTAGCCATGGGTTAATTGGATAACTGTGGTGATTTGAAAGCTTGTACATGCTGACTTTGCAATTATTAATAATACATGAAGCTTACCACAGATAACCCCTACCTTGCTATTGGAATCAAATGAGAATAGAGGCTATATTCCCTGGATTTGATAGTGTTCTGAGTCAAGAAAATTGCTGTAATTTCTCCCTGACTCAGTTTCCTCATAGATAAACTGAAAATAATAAAACCTACTTTGCCCACTCTTGTAAGGATTATATGAGATGGTGCCAAATAACCAACGTTGCATGCCTATTTGGTGTAAATTAGTCCAGAGAATGTGAACTGGGTACATTTTAAGCTTTCTGAAATAATAAATTAATAATTAGTTCACATTGATTAACTTGAAAACCTCAAAGAATTTTCACTTCTTGATAATTTCTTGAGTGAGTGAGACATGACTACTTCTTTGGTGAACTATTTTAGCTGATTTATTCTATGAATTTTTGTAGAGGTCTAATTCATCTTCTTGTGATTTTGTAAGCACCCATTTACTGCATTAATTCCTATCTTTTAAAATTTATTTTAAACTGATAGATAAAAATATTGTCTTACATATTAATAGGATACTGTGAGAAGCTGCAGTATGTTACAAATCACACATCAAATCATGTTAACCATAGAGATCTCCTCAAACAGCTGTCATATCTTTATGGTAAAGACATTTAAAATCCCAGTTAGGCGCAGTAGCAACAGGAGACTGAGGCAGGAGGATTGCGAGTTCAAAGCCAGCCTCAGGAACTTCAAGAAACCCTAAGCAACTTAGGGAGACCGTCTCTAAATGAAAAACAGAAAGGGCTGGGAGTGTGGCACAGTTGGTTATTGCCCCTGAGTTAAAAGAAATACATCAGAATCCCCTTTTCCAGCTTTTTGAAATACAGAATATAATATTGTTATCTAGAGTCACTCTCATATGGAGCTATGTGATGTAATTTCTGGTTCCTTTAACTCTATCTTCCCTGATGAAAGGTTTTAGGAACAGAGACCCCCTTGCAGTATGGTAGTTATTGGCCATAGCACTGGAAGGAAGAGAATCTGAGATTTGTTAACTCACCTGTGTGCTTTGAAGTGAGTGAAATCTGAATGCAGATTTGATAGTGAGGCCCTGGCAGTGCCACCACAGTGCTGTGATGTATCATCTGTCGTCACCCATACTGAAGTACCAACTGAGACACAACTTAAGCAGACTCATTGGTTCTTGCAATAGGCTGTTTAGAAGCTAAGAAGGCAAGCAAGGTGTACATGGGAGGACTACCTGCTTCTGATGGTCTTGAATTATTTATACAAGCGATTCATCTAGGTTTTAAATTCTTGGCCCAGGCATGATCAGGAAGGAGCATACAGAGTCTCTTTTGTGTTATAGACAATGCCACTGCCCCTAAAAATCTGTCACAGCATAGCTAGACTGGGTCTGATGGATTATAATATGAAATAATTTTAAGCATGACTAGACTGGGTCTGCTGGATTATAATATGAAATAACTTTACATCTGAACCAGACCTGTTGTATGAATATTTCAGCATTGACTGGTGATCATAGAGGACTCTGAAAACTGAAAAGGAATCAGGTTAGTGGGTTCAGACCAATCAGAAAACCTGTCTCCCTACCCCTATTCTCACTAATTCTCCCATGCCAGAAGGAAGAGTCCTTTATCCCCATGATATGAAACTGGACTTCCTTTGCTTGGAGACCCCAGGGGTAGTCCTCATGTTTAAGAATACCTATTTTCGTCACACTCCACTCAAGAGCACCTCATTACTTCTAGGACAAAGATCAGATTCTCAATCCTCAACAAGTTACAACTGTGACACCCAACCCAAGATAAGAAAACTTTTTAGATTTTGGTACTTTAGAGCAATAGAAATTTAGAAAATATAAACTTTATATTATTCTAAATGTACTATACCACAAAAGAAGGAAATTGATTTTAAATGACTGAGTTTATTAATGGGACTTTGTTTAACACAGATTTGGAATTGAGGGCTAGCTGGAGCAGTTGGAAATCCTTCTAGCAATGTGCTTTGCATCTACCGAAATTTAGACTCCAGAGATGTTCTTAGTAAATAAGTTTACATACCAGAAATTCTTTGGCATAACAAAGAAGGAGGAATTTATGTGAGTATCAAGCACTTCATATATGGAAGGTACAAATCAAGATGCTTTTAAATGTAAAACAATGCAAAAGGAGAGTAAAGTATCCCAATAATACCCTTTTAATTGATTATATGTTGTAATAATAGTATCTTGGTTAAATTTGGTTAAATAAATATAAGTTTTGAGAACAACTTCACTTCTTTTTACTTTGTATTAAAATATGGCTAGTAGAAAATTAAAAATTACACACGTGGCTTATATCTGTGGCATTATATTTCTATTGGGCAGTGCTGATGTAGAAGAATAGAAATGTTTGAGCAGATGTGTCATTTGTGATATATTTACCCATCGTCAAACTCTGTCTCCTGATGGATCCAGAAAACATTCCCTTCAAGAAGGCATTTGGGACCAATTTACTGATACCCTAGAGAAGTGTTCCTGCATCCTCAGAAAACACTGCTCTCTGTGGGCATGAAGTTAGGAAACTCTGCCCCTAAAATTAGTCCCTGATTTTATTGAGGGTCACAGGTCATGGAGTGGTCAAGGCCAAATTGTAGCATTTAATTCAGGGACCAAGTAAGCCTGGTTTTCATAGTAGTCAATAGACTCCCAAGGATATTTTGTGTGATTAAACGATGATGAAACCCTATAGGCAAAACAGCTGTGACTTTCCATGTTCCAACTAATTTTTAAATAAAAAACAAAACTTCAAGTATGGTGACCAGACTTGGAAGTCATGGTCCTTCACCCAATTGCCAGATGATGTGCTCTCATCCAATAAATGGACTTGGAGGAGACCTGTCACTAAAGGAGAAGACATGTGGTTCTGAAAAGTAACCACGTAATATCATCTATGTATGGACTATAATTTTCTTTATGAGCTTCCCTAAAGGAAATCAATTGGCCAAGATTTCTGATTTGAACCAAAAGAAACAGACTATTGATATTGTTAATACATACACATCTAGAAAATGACTGTGTTCCTTCAGTCAAACATAGGCTTTTATCCAAGTACATCTGCCACTGAGCCTGAAAAGGTTCTTGTGAATACCTTCCATGTGGAATCAACAGTTAGTAGAGCACATTGTTTCTGTCCCACCTTTTATGATAGGAAGTCTTTGGAATTGTCACTCTATGTAAAATAAAAATTAAAATGAAGTACCATGTCTCTGTGAAACTATAATTACTGCCAGTATACAGTGTGTATTTTTTTCTTAGCCTATTGCACTTATGTCTTTGGTCTATTATGAGAGAAGAGATAGGTCTTAGAGAATGACAAGAATCACTGCTTAAAAAATCCCTCAGAAATTTAAATGTTAAACATTCTTTTAGATATTCTCTCTGTTGGAGAAAATCAACAGGGATGCTGGCACATTAAATGTAGCTGCTATTCTAGCAAGTGCATTCTCCTGTCAACAGAAACGAACAGCTGCGTGTGATGGCACATGACTTTAATCCCAGAGGATGAAGAGTCTGAGAAAGGAGGTTTCTAAATTCAAGGCCAGCCACATCAACTTAAAGAAGCCTGAAGCAATTTAGTGAGACCCTGTCTCAAAATAAAAACAAAAAGGGGTGGGAATGTGGCTAAGTGGTTATCTACCCCTGGTTAAATCTCTAGTATTCTCTCAAAATAATAATAAACAAAATGAACAATACTGGAACACATTTTCTTTTCGTTGAGGTGAAGTACAGGCATAGTTGAAATACATATTCATTGTTTTACCAAAGGCACACTAACTCCATCCCTTTTTGTTCCTCTGGGATCCCCCTCATCTGATGGTCCTAAGTCAACATCCTGGTCCACTATGTTGACAAAATCATGCTCACAAATCTTGGTGAACAGTAAGTAGCTTCTTAAGGCATAAGCATTTCAGAAAATGAGGGATAAACCCCTTGAAAGTTTAGAATATCTCTCTGAATTTTGGGGAAACTCTCTTGTCAGGATATTTTCTTCAATGTGAAAGATAAGTGGCTGCTCTTTTACTCACATTTTTCAGTAACTATATTTACCTGTTGGTTACCTTTGGATTTTGGAGGAAATATACACCACATGTAGATAAGCTATTCTTTCTTTGTATTAATCCATAATGCTGTCATTTTTTTTAGTGTGACCCAAAGGGTGAGAAGGCTGTTTTACCATTATAGTCTGTAGCACAGGATACCCTGCTATTTAGGCTGTATCCTTCAGGAAATTCAGTTGTGCCTTGTTGGCCTGCAGTGTCATGCTTCTGACAAGGGCTGACAGTAGAATAACAGCTTAGATCCCTAATGGTTTTGAGAAGCAATGATCCCTTTGCAAAATTATCTCCTTTAAAATCCTGTTTGTTTTGCAATTTGGGACTATGAATGATTGAAACTCCGATCAAGGAAATCCCAATTCTCCCCAAGTTATACAACCATCATTAGCTGGGGAATTTTCGACCCTTTAAGTTAAAGTTACTTATGCACAGAAGCACAGCATTAATTAGAATTTGTATAGGCAAAACAAGATAGGCCTCAAACTGGTACTTAAGTAAAAATGTCACATGAAAATCAATAGAAAAAGTAAATCCTTACTAGAGGAAGAATTTTTAGTGGGTACAACTGGTTATCTATTTTACCTGGAAGGATCTAGATTGATTTAGGAACAGCGGCTGAAGGGTTGTATGGATATTTGTAGTGTTTGAAGGAGAACATTGAAAAATGCATGAAAAGAAAATCTGGGCAAGAGGTGTGAGTTGGACCCTTTGAAATATTTTCAAACTATAAGAACAGGCTGGAGTGGTGCTTGCCTGAAGGATGTGGGTTCAAACCCCAGCACCACATATACAACTAAGTGTTGGACAAACAAAGGTCAGATGGAAAAACAAATAAAAAAAATGATTCCCTCTTTCCCTCTCTCTTTCTTACTTTCCCCTTCTCTTTAAAAAATATATACATATATATATGCTGATATATATACACATATATATGTGTATATATATATGTATATATATATATATATATATATATATATATGCTTGTATATATAGATATTAGTGTCATGGGTTAACATTTACACATGAACTGGTATTGTAGGATTTTATGACTTAAACATCATCCAATTTCTTCCTCCACCATCCCACTGCTTCCTCAATTGGCTCACAAATGCTTTGTTGCAGGAATATAGTTTATGGATTGGAATAATTACATAGTAATAGTTTTTAAAAAACCTGAATGGCTACCCACACTGTTGAGAACCCAGTCTATCCATAACACAGATTCATGTTGAGCCATTAATAAGATACAATGCCACATGGTGTCCCTCCAACAACCTTGTATAATTACATGGAACTCTTTCCATCATGGTGGAGGGAGAAGCAATTTCTGTCCTCACTAGAACAATGCTCTGTGAACGAATGTTCTCTCCTTCTTACCATACTTCTGCAAGACCTATCATCTGTGTATTTATGAAGTACCTTGTCCTAATAGTGTGATACTGCAATGACCAAATAAATATTCAGTGTATTCAGTTTTGCCACTGTCTGGGTGCCTTAAGGCAAAGTTAAGGTTCTTTCTTCAAGGAAGTGGTACATGTTCTGAATCAATACAAATATCTGGTTCTGAACATTTGTTAGTCTTATAGTGATTAGTGCTGCTCATCAAGCATTACTAATTCTTCCTCCTCTAAGAGCCGTAGTAGGGTTGTACTTCCCCACTCTGTTGAAGTACAACAGATTATTTTATTTGGTTAGATAAAAGAACAGAAGTTACTTATGTGCAAAAGTCTTTAAAGCTGATTTATGACCATTTTTCTTGCTGCTGTAATAATGGAAGCCTGTGTCAAGAAGATGCTTCCTTAACCTCAGGATTCTGAGTGACTTGGTTTAACATAGTACCTGTGATATGACAAGGCCAAGTAAGAAATAAAGTTCTTTTTTGTTGTTGTGGAAATTTTGCTTTTTGCTTATTACCAAAGCAGAACCTCCTGTAGCAACCACCAATAACTGTAGTACCCACCTGTAGCTGATCCAATAGTTTTCTTGCAGCAGTGTAAAATAACAGTGAAATGTTTGAGTTTTACAGTGAATGCCTTTGCACTTAATTCTTGTGTAGCCGTCCAAGAGTTAACTTCTGGAGATAAATTGAAGATGGATTGATAACCATGAATTATAGAACAAATTCTATAGTAATTAATGAAGGGAGAAATATATATCATTGACTAAACATTTCCCTAAAAATTAGAGATTGTAGCACACGTGATGGTATGTACCTGTAATCCAGTGACTTGGGAGGCTGAGGGAAGAGGATAACAAGTTTGAGACCAACCTCAGCAATTCAGTCCATTCTCAACAACTTAGGAAAACCTCAGCTCAAAAAATGGAAATGACTATGATGTAAAGTATCCGTGGGTTTCCTCTTTAGTACCAAAATTTAAAATAGATAGATAAATACATAAAACAAATAAGTAAAAAATAGGGATTAGAAAGGGTTGAAACAGTTCTTCATTAGTTTTCAAGAAAAACCAGTGAACTGCCAAATATTTTCTTTTTATTTACTGGAAAACTAAAACCTAAAAGGAATAAGTTAGGTTGTGTAGGAGCATACAGGAATCTGAAGAAGTGTGGAGACTAGACATTACCCATGGCTGTGGGTTGATTGCTAATATTTACTGCTTAGAAGCCTTTGAGCCTGGTATGTGTCTCTCAGGTGAGCGGGAAGTTGTCCTTTCCAAAGCCAGGCCTCTGCATTCAAAGTGAAGAACAGTTCAGCTAAAATATTAATTTTCTTGCCTACACAGCTGGATAAATGAACATTCTTACTGAATTATCCAGAAAATTGGCCACTCAATTAACTGTAGTTGCCATAATACAAACATTATATTTTTTAAAACTTCTTTTAAATTTTTAACAAAATTTGTAATCTGAATTACTCATATGTGTAGGTACTATATCTCAAGATTATCAACATAATGAATACCTCCATATTCTGTTTCTGAAGATATTTATGTGCATACTCCTAAAATTTGACTTTTTTGGATAGATTAAAAAATCAAAAGGAGTCTTTCAAAGGTTAGGATTAAACTATTTGGTAATTACATCATTCAGAAATTAAACATGGTTTTCCTATAAAAATCAAAATTCTCCAATTTTATTTAAGCTCAGACACTGTGCCATTCATTTGCTCCCCCTAAAGAAACACAAAATGTTCAAATGCCAAGTTTTCCACCCTGAAAATATTATCAGATACTCATTACAAATATATAAATACAAACCTATATTTGTTCAAGTGGTTATCAATGGTTTGAAATAATTTCAATCTCCAAAATGCTCAGAAAAAAACTCTGTACTTAAAATAAATTATTGTGAGAATAATATACAATTTACCTTAAAATTAAAATGTAATTAGGATAAACTGCTTTAGACTGTGCTTCCTAGAACATTTTATTTTGGAGTTTAACTTACTTTTTTTGCAATGCTGGGGATGGAAATCAGGGCCTTGGGCAGGGTAGGTAAGGGCTCTACCACTGGGCACACCCTTAGCCCTTTACTTTTTCATGTTCAAATGCACATGCAGTTTCCACATCCTGTGCCGTTTCGGCTCTGGGAAGACAGAGTTAGACATGTCTACTAACTCTGATCAATTATTCTGAAAATGAAACCATTTTTCTTTTTCTCTGAATTGAAGAGGAAAGACTTTTGGACTATACAATGTGAATTATACCCTTGGTCTTACTTTCTGTCTCATTTGCTCACTTTCACAGAGAATTGACGGGATTGTTTAATAATTGAGGTCATGCCCCCAAATCACAAATTTGACAGACTTATAACTCTTAATAAAAAATGTTTCTTTCCCTATACTACTGAAAGCCTAATCCAATAGGTTAAAATTATATAAGGTTACAATCTTGCTCCTGATACTGGTCTAAAGTAGAGATGGTTTAATTTTTCATCATTTTAAGGAATATTCATTAATTTTCTATTAAGCATAAATTAATGATCCACAAACTTGTATAGAGCAAGCCAATGATGAGGCCAACAGGTCTGATAAACCACAGAGGAACAATTCAAGGTTTTGATAATAATATGCCCCCATGTACCTAAAATAATTTTCAACCCAGAATTGGTACTCAATATGTGAAATTTTGTTCAAATAAATGAATAGAATGATTATCCAGATACTCCATAATAAGTGAAAGAGGCATTTTGTATGAACTTGTAAATTAGTACATTATTTTCCAGAGTCAAATATCATGTACTTAAAATATGTAACCACTAAATTGTCCTGTGTATTTTATTTTATCCTGTAATTTATTTCCCTGTGTTTAAAATTTTTCCATTTTGTGAGATATTTTAAGTTAAAAGACAGCATTACAAATTAGATCTGGGAAACTTGGTTCTAGCTTTTTTTTTTTTTTTCCTAAATATCTTGGTTAAATTGCAATAACTTTGAAGGTCTCAGTTTCCTCACCTTTAAACTCAAGAATTTTCAGTACATTTCTATATTTTTTCTACTTATTGGAAGCCACAGAGGTATAGTAGTAAAAGCAGTTGAGTCAAAAAATTAATTTCAAATCATTTTTAAGAGAAACTCTTTATGGCTTTTTGGACATCAGATAACAAAGAGCTGTCAGAAATTAACACATGACAAATTTAAAAATTTGCTATAACTATTGATGGACAGTAAAAATAAAGGATACTTCCTAGAAAATTAGAAAGAAAATGATAATGAATTACACATTAGGAAAAAAAGACAAGAGACTTAATGGAATAATCTATTTTTCTTTTTTGGTACTGGGGATTGAGCCCAGGGCTTTGCATACATTAGGTGAGTGTTTACAACTGAACATCATGCTCAGCTCTGAATGGATCAATCTAAGAAGCCCACTATCTGGCTAATAGCTATTACAAAGGGGAATAGACAATACAGAAATTTTAAAATTTATGAAACTATTTTGAGAAAACTGCCCATAACTGAAGTGCATTCTAGTAAAACTTTGCTTTTAATGTTTTCAAAGTGTTACTGGGATGTCTCTCTGGAGGGTAAACTTCTGTTAATAAGGGGAAAAATCAGAAAGAAAGACAATATGAAAGGCAGGAAATAGAATCAACAAAAGAGTAACATAGGAAGTCTTCTGTCTAAAGGGTAGCTGGTGGGTTTGGAATATAATCATGGCAGGTTTTATGAAGACAATGTTAGAGAAAATCTCAGATTGATCTTACAAGGGATAAGATCAAATGTTTAGGAAGTTTACAAATGCAGTAATGAACTCAAGAATATGAATAATCATGTAAAAAGTAGGAATGCTTTTACAGTATTCTACTTGCCTCTGCAGTAGACTCACTTAGGGCCAATTGACTCAGGCATATGAAGATGAACTCTCCTTTAACAAAGAGTGTGATTGTGAGCAAATGGGAAAATATTTGCTAGATAATGTTGGAAACTGATGCATCAAAATATATTTGTGAAGGATATTATTTAAAAATATGAAAGGCTAACAAAAGAAACATCTAAAAGAGTAAGAAAAGAGATTAAGGGCAATAGACTCAAGGATAGAGAAATGGAATCAGAATATTTTTGTTAGGCTAAAAGTTTTTGCCCTATTTGACTTTAAAAATGTTTGCATTAATTACCATGATAATAATGAACCCAGGATGGAAATTAGCATAGACCTAAAATATCGGACACTTGATCTGTGCTGTTCTGAAGAAAGAGCATGGCTGATCTCTTCAATTCCCAACTACATGCTCAAATGTGGCTTAGAAGCAGAATCTCATTTAAATTCAAGAGCCTGTGAGGTTGGGAATATGTGATACTTTTGCACAAGTTCTGTTCTAAAGTATCAAAACCGATATCAGGCACTGTTTCTATTAATAGTAGTACCTTCCTGAGAGGTGAGGTTATTAGGATGAAAGGAACAGCAGTACATAAAGTGCTTTTACAACAGCCTTGCATAAAGAAGCAATAATAAATGCAAGGTATTGATATCAGTACATAAATGTTTAAAATGTGCATACTGAAATGGAGCTTTTGTTTGATTTTACTGGTGAAGCAGTAAAATTAAGAATGTAGGGAGACAGAGGAATCATTGCAATCATCACTCACAGTTCTCTCTTAAGGTTCCAAAGCATGGTTTTGGAGTTGCCATTTGTGTTCATATGAGCAAATATACTAGTTTGTCACAAATATATTTTTTCCTTTATAAGATGACATATACTTGCTTTTCATCCAAACAGAATTATGAGCAAACTTTATGTGGAAGAATACTGGTGGGGTAGAAGCCTTTAACATCCCCATTTGAAGTTAATGACATTTTAAAGCTAGAGTTTACCTCACTTGATAATGACATACTCTGATAATTTTCAGTTTGAAGATTTAAAAGTTAGCATTTACCTTTTCTTCCTATATGCTACTGTAAGTGCAGGAGATAAATCTGTAAAACAGACCTGTGGAAATGGGTGACATTATCTTAATTTCAATATTTTGAAATGGGGATGGAGAATATATTTGGAACATTCCAAATCAAAGTCTCAGACATGTTTTGATATGGATAAGTGAGATTTCTTTCCTAATTATTGTTTTCTATAAAGATTGAGGATGTTACTAGAATATAATTATCTCCTACTTAATCTCTGAATGTTTGCTTACTACTAAACTTTTGAAAACATTGTGTGGAGGCGGGAGCAGTGGCTCGGTGGTTATGGTGCTTGCCTGGCATGCACAAGGACATGGGTTCAAACCCCACCACCAAATACACAATGAAGTTTTAGAGCAACGAAAGCCACATGAAAAGATAAATAAAATTGATTCTCTCTCTCTCTCTCTCACAGTTCATTTATCTTTTAAAAAAACAAAACATTGTGTGATTGACTAAAAATTTCACACGGAATAGATAAATCTCACATGGATTATGTATTTATTTCAGAAATTTAAATATTCTTATATATTTTACTTACTTGTTTCATATGAGTAAAACAACATATATACTTCCAGTAGTCAATAAACAATGTGCTCTTTCCAGAAGCTCTTTTAAAAAATCATTGATTATCACATATTCATCCTCTTTGGGCTATGTGTCTAAACCCAAAAGTGCTGATTTGAGACCCCATGTTACTTGTTCCTTTGACAAAGGCTATATTCTATGAACTGTTAAATAACCCCCAATATTTATGCCATGCTTGGTTAAACAGGAAATGGGCTATTTCTTGATAAATAATGTACAAGTCCACTTTAATAACACACCACAGTGCCACCTAGAAATTACTTTGCATTTATTGATTAGTAAGAGTGAAAAATATTTTAAACCCTACATGGCTTTATAACACTGTATGTAGAGATAATAAAGAGAAAAGGAATCAATACATGTTTGTTCCTTGAAATTCCATATTACTATCTTTTCTTGAGTTTATAAGTTAAATCATTTACACAATGTAGATAAGCATGGCATATGGTATAAGCAGCAACTATAAGATATTATCATTTGTCAACTAGATCATCAATAAAAACATAAATGCCTGTTATGGCATGGATACTAGGATGGGTTAATTTGATAGTGATGGTCCCAAATTATTGGAATATCAGAGCTGGTATTCTAGAGACCAATTAGCTTGTGGTGGAAACTATACTCTTTTTAGAGTTTGAAAAAATAAGAAAGAATGTGAATTTTAGTGATGTAGTGATTTCACTTGGGGATTGTTTTATGTTCCCCCAAAATGTTTTCCAAAATTGTGCAGATGCATTTAAAATGTATATGTAAAAGTATATTCACACACATATTTTATATGATGATAAAATATTAGGTAGAGGGAGAAAATTCTCATGTCCCCTGAGTGAAGTGAAGCAAGATGAGCTAAGAAATAAACATCTGATATCCAGTATATAATGTGCACAGTGATTTTGAAATATTGTGCAGAACAACACAGACTCTATGACAATACTTGATGTACTTCTTGATTATCTTTCATGAAAATTTGTCTTGTAACTAACTCATAATCAATGGCTTCTTTGACCATTGCTTTGCATATTTTCTATGCTGCTCACTATGTACATATTATTTCTTGCAATGTTCTTGCTAGTTTACCCAGGGTTACTACAATCTGGGTCTGCTTATTTTTAGATAATTTACATTAAAATGTACAAAGGTTCCTGAACATACACGCCATCTCACTTCACTCTGAACTGAAGTTTCTCTAACATATTCTATCAACTCAGTTATCTGAGAGCCTAATAAAGGGAATTCTCTCTCTCTCTCTCTCTCTCTCTCTTTCACACACACACACACACACACACACACACACAATCACATGCACACAAAAGGAAAGAAGATCTGTAGATAATTTCAAGTCATACTTTGAACTATTACTTCAAATTTGGAGCCAATTGAAATCTTTATAATGGTTATCAAGCAGTCAAACATTCTTTCTACTTTGTTTTCCTTATTGCCTGTTGAGGTTTTAATTGGTTAAAACACACTCAGTATTCAAATAAAAGAGAAAGTAGTGTGTTTGATTCACAGAGCAGAAAAAAGATTTCTGAATAATCAAGAATTTGCTGAAACAAAATATGCAGAGTTAATTTTCCTTAATGCTACTTTATTAAAAACGGGAATGAGATTATTCAGAAGATCATTTTCCAATCGCTGTGCAATGAAGTCGATTGCTTTAATTAGTCCCCTTTTAGAATATAAAGTTAACTTTATAAGTTATTGCTTCACATTAATTAATCTAATAATATGCTTAACAGCAGAAATCTGAATACTGATTAACCACAGGGAGAGAAATAAATAGAAATAAAAACAATTTAAAGACAACATTTGGTCTTAGATGCATTATTATTTGAGTTCTCTTAATTCAATTCAACCACTATATAATTTTCAGGAAATCCATAAAAGACAAAGAACAAACCCTACCAGTGTCTCTAAACAATGCAGTTTTTTTAGAGTGGATGAGTACAGGGACCATAACCAAGAAGCATTGGCAAATGAGGATACCCCTGAGAAAGAGCGCCACCTTGGAGTCCCCTTTTTGTAAATATTTGGTATGTGTGGTCTTAAGGTTGATGTTAACAACTTCATTCTAGCTAAGTTTCTGAAAAAGTATTGTAAAACTTGCTCGCCATCTCACCCTAATGAAATTTGATTTATTCTTTTTTGGTCTCTAAATGTTGACAGATGGGTGAAAACTGGAAATGTGCTCTGTACAGAAGTGAAGTTATATAATAATTAAAGTTGTTTATAAAGGTGATATTAACTTGAGTAGTAATTCCAGGTGTTCGAAACCCAAAATAGGAGGGAAGTGTAGAGTATTATTTTTGTGAAGAGTGAAAATATTTCTAGAGTAGAGAGTCAGTTAATTATTTAACACCAAAGTGATGTGTCCACTGTACCTCCCTCTTTTTAATACAGTGATCTGTACAATTGTAATGACATGGAAAAGGTCTCCATTATGTGTCACCCCAAGTACCCCACCTCACACACACACACACATAATCTATCCACAACCCACAACCTGGAAAAATTTGGAGAATAATATTAACAAGGTCTAATGGAAAGGGCATAACAAATAGCTGCTATTACACAAGCCCACTATTACATCATGATCTGATTCAATGGATTTTAAGCGATGTCTTTAATTCTTTATCCTTATCTAAAGTTTCAGTGAAATTAACTTAGACTTAATGTGTAACCTATGCAATTATACTTAGACTTAGAAATTCTGCAGGAAACAGTGACACATTTCCAAGCTGATCATTCTTAGGCATTTATATAGAAATCATTTCCAAGGCATTCCATTAATTTGTTACTTTGCTGCTGGTATACATACGCATCTACTTCAGAAGTGGTTGATAGATAACAATGAGTCATGCAAACAAAATCCCAAAGTATAAGCTGGTAATTATGAATTGCATCACTCTTAGAGTTCACTTTCTGTTGCTTGCAAGACTACAAGTGTAACAGAAAAAAATGCAGATAATTTTGAAACCAATTACTTGCAGGTTCTCTTTTAGTTCTTTCTGATGGCAATTTAGTAAAATATCAAATCTCTAAAAAATTATCCTTCTAAATAGGCTATGAATACCATGTGGTTGAATAAGCTTCCTTTTAGATTAAAAATAGACAAACAATGCAGTTCTCATGTTAAATTCCTGTTCCCCAAAGTGTCTACTTTCCCAGTATGAACTCCCAGCTACAGAAAAAAAGTCTGGAAAATGAGAAGTTGTTATGGCTATTAGCTGGAAGCAGGGAGGATTAGCTAATTTTACACAGGTGGTTGATGGTGGATGGAGGTGGAGGCATTTCAGAAGGAAATTAGTATTTGGGAAAGAAACACTCTACCTGTATAGCCCAGCGAATTGTCATCGTTATCAGAGGTGGGGATTGGCGTCCCGTTGTCGTTCCCCCTCTCTAGGTCTTCAGGGTCTGTCGGAAACAACACCAGAGCTGCTGATGGGGTCACAGTAGTAACAGTAGTTGCCATTTCGATCACAGCATGTCCAGACACAAGTAAATCCACATGTGACAGCAACACACACAAGGACAACACACAGCACACTTCATCCTCGCCCCTCCTGCAGAACACTAAGCCCTGCAATGGTCTCCGCCTCATGGTTTACAGTTTCTACTTCTTCCCCTTAATTTCCCTAATTCTCTGCTCTGCCTGCACCTTTGCTGCACTTCAAAGCGGGCGAGGGCTCCAACTGCCCTCTGTGAGGCCGCCAGCAGGACTGAGGGAGCATATGGAGGAGGGAGAGGGCAGGGTGGCTGAATGCTAGCATTGCTAATTTTCTACCTTATTGTTAATCAAAGCTATTGACTGTGATCACTCCCCATCATCGCTTCATCTCCTGGCAATTACAGACTCAAGGGACTGCACCTCATGTGAGGGGGGGCTTGGGGGGGAAACAGAGGGGAAGATGGTAAAAATGTCCTACTTTTTCTGAGAAACAGTGAAGAAAGTGGTACAACATCACATCTTTCAGGAGACAGAAACTTTCCATTGAAAGATCTGAGAAAAATTGACTGAACAGAATCCAAGAATAGAACAGCATCTGACTTAGGATATTTTGCTTTGAATATATTGAAAAAAATATTCCAAAATCCTTGAAATTCTATTTCACAAGCATCCGTATAATCATTTCCCTTCATCTTATTGTTCTCTCTCAAATCAAAAACGCTTTTTGTTAAATGTTTTCTAGTTGCACGTTCATTTTCCTATGTAGAATTTTACAGAAGCTGAGGTGCAGCAGATGTGTGTACAGTAGCCTAACAACCCATTGCTAAATTTTGCTTGCGTTCCATAACTGTATATGTGTCATATCTATGTGTGTTCGATAAATATGAGTAGTGTCTATGGCTGTATTGCAGATAAGCAGACCACAGACGCAATAAAAACCAAGCATGCACCTCCTAAATTGAATAACAAAGAGTCATAGGTCACTCTAGTTGTAATGTTGTGCAGGCTTTTTATCACCTTAAACAGCTTGTACAGAGGCTTTCTCAGTCTGAGCAGGGAGGCAGCACAGCTGTTTACTGGGGAAGAACGCTTGTCACTTACGAATGAGGCAGTGAGCACATGCAGGTAATGCCCCTCTAGGAGTATCACAGGCATCATTAATTTTGTGTCTCTGCTTGTTTTTAGCTAGCTAGACACATTTTGTCTTAGACACAGCTATTAAGGGATGATTTAGGAATTTTTAAAAGATAACTTAAACCCGAGTCTGTGTTGTGAGTTTTGAATGGAGCATATATATATAATCTCCCTGTCCTCCCTCCTCCTTCCTCCAAGTGTCATAATAAACCTGATGTGGCTAAAGTGGGAAAAAGTGGGGGGATGGGGAAGGTTTGAGATCTGTGCAGACAAAAGGGAGAAAAAAATGCCCTGTCTTGTTTTATTCATTCTTGCCTATCCAGTGATAGTTTTGTCACGTTTACCCTAAAAACAGACTTTGGAATAGAAAAAGCAGTGCAAGCGTCCTCTGTCTTCCCGCCAGCCTGATCACTTATTGTATGTCAGTTGCTTAGGTCAGACTTTTAAGTCACATCCATTACAGGGAAGGGGAAGCCAGCCTTTTTGTGTATTTTGAGGCAATGTTAGTTACCACAATGTTCAGTCTCAAACTGAGGAATCTTGCTGCAGAGAAACAAATAAAAGAGGTTGATAGAGATAAACCAAAGTTGTTTGTTCAAATACATTGAAAAGCAAACTTTGAGGAAGGGCATGACTCCTGCTTCCTCACAAGCCTGTTTTGAACAATGCAATGTATTTCATTTTATGGATTAATTCATTGTAGTAACCAATGCAAACTTTCAAGGAAGTCCTGTTTTTAATTTATGTAGTTCATTTAGTGTGGGCACACACATTTTTAATCACTCTGTTAAAAATGCAATGAAGATCCGGCCAAATCTTCGTCATCAACTTAACTGATTTGTTTACACAATATTGTGAGATCTTGGAATACGGTTTGTCTCCCTTTTGTTATTGCACCCGTCCTGAGAATGGGGGTCTTCTAATAAAACAACAGAAATGAGGAAAGTGAGTTTACTGTCATTTGAAATGAGATGCTTAAATCATTTAAAGTAGATTTTTCACCTAACTCTAACTTATCCTAAGTAGTTTATAAATTTGTTCCCTTGTTTCCACCCACCATGCTTCTGGCCCCATTTTAGGCTCAAAAAGAATACACTTTGCATTAATCAATAAATTTTACCATGTCTATAAAGCACATGCTGTCAACCTGGTCTTGACTTTAATTAACGGTATGGGGGACCCAAAGGAAACAGAAGGCACCATTTTTACTAACTTCACTCATTTTTTTCCTTCTCCTAAATTCTTGTCAAGAGATAATGATAACATGAAGTAGCCCGTTGAACACTGTATATGAGGTGGACTAATTCAGAGTCCAAAAAGATATACATTCAAAATTCTGTTAAATGTATTGATTATGTGAACCATGGGCTAGAAGATAATGAGGTAAGAGATTATTTTATTTTAGCATATTTGAAGGAAGTCTTTTGTACTCTACCCCTGAATTTCGGGTCGTGGATGCCAAAATTGAAGTAGTACAGCTCCAACTGATAAAAGCCACCACCGCATCTAGAATGACATTGGCACTAGAGGTGCTGGGTTTTATGGATTTGTTGTCCCCATTAGACTATAACTTCCCAGGACCACATACTCTGTTTTTTTCTCATTTATATACCTACCCACTTTACATTGACCTAAGATAATAAATGTATGAATGAAGAGACAGGAATCTAAAAAAAATTCTGTTTAAATGATGGACTCTAAATCTGAACCAAGTTAAAAATACAAAACTTGAATTTTCTGCACCAGTATCATACTCTGGGGAAATGGAAACAGCTATATATGATTTGAACTGCTATTGTAACTTTGTCTTCCCAGTATTCATAAAAAACATATAAATAATTTTTAAAATATTAAAGCAAAACTGTGAATCACAAAACTCATAGACATTCAAAATTGGAAATTCATCCGACAGACCCACGACAATCTTCAATCCGATGGATACACTCTTGCATGGCCATTTGGTCTTCACTGCTTTTCAGAATTATCAAATCCAATTTTACAGTTAAGTCCTGTTTTTTTCTTATGTTTTGTTAAAAAAATCTGTTCTCTATGTTTTCTATCCATCGCCTGTAATTCTAACCTGTGGGGATATACAGAACGAACACCTCAATGAATGACAGCTTTTCATTCCTGACACAGTTCCTTAATGCTTGTGTTTCACAAGGCTCCTGATGTCATCTTTTTCTTTTTAATGTGCTGTCTATTGATATCTTCATCTGGACTGATGGCTTCAGGTATTTGGTATAAGATGATGCACACTGTTCAACTCAATGCTCTGCCAACAGTTGATCCTACCTCCACTCATAGGTCAAGTACGTGTGAACCCCAGAAACCTCACATCTTTTGTTGCTAAATGCTAAACATGTCACTTTGCCTTCAGTCCACTCCTTTCCTATATTCCCTATCTGTGTTTCATATGTTA
>PVKS010033389.1:0-21764 GCA_004027875.1 Aplodontia rufa
TCTGCTTCCTCTCTCCTCCTCCTTGCAATGACCTCCAGGGGTCATTGTCCAAACACCTCACACTAACACTACATCACTAAATCCAGTGTCCCCCAAATCCCAGTGTAAAGGGAACTCTCAGAAGAGTGAAAGATACATACTTAGGGTATATGAATTTATAATGCAGGTAGCTAGTCAGTTTTGGAAATTCTTTAATCCAGATGGAGTCACAGGTTAGAGAAATGATGGAAGGCAGCAGCCACCACCTCTCATATCAATGAGGTTTCATCGTGTGCTGATGTGGGAAACAGTGGCTATGTAGAGATGGGTGCTGTGTTCCAGGGGAGTGACTTCCGGCCGTTCACCAACTTTTCTCCAAACCCAGAGCTGGGGGTGGTCCTGGATTAACAACCTCACAACCATCACTGAATTCAGCACTATGTTCACTAGACCACTTGAAATACCTCTCATAGTCCACCCCAACTGCTGGCCGTCCTCCCTCCACACACACACACATGGCTACCGAGTCCTTGCACCCTGGGGTGATGAAATAGCCTCTTCCTTTGCTTGCTTCCCTGCCTCCAGCCTCTTTCCTTCCAATCTACTCTGCACGCTGCTACCAGGGGGAGCTTTCAGATCCCACCAAGGGAATTGCTAGGGTTTGTATGTGCGTTTGTTCATGTGCTGGAGACTGGGACCTCAGGTGTGGCAGTGTAGGATGGTGGGACTTCTAAGAGGCGGGGCTTAGTGGGTAGTCCTTAGGTCATCGAAGGCATTGCTCTCCAAAAGGATGAAGGTAGCTGCTTGGGACCCTGAGTTAGTTCTTGCAAGAGCAGATTGTTATAAAAGAGACATCCTGAGCCCTGAGTCAGGCTCGAGCTTCCTGTCCCCAGATGTGATCTCTTCCCCTCACCTGTGCAAGCTCCTTGTCTCCCCCCATGGTGACACTGTGCTCCAGGAGGTCTTTACCAGGGCTTGGCCAATGCCAGCATCATCCTTTGAACCTCCAGAAATGTGAACAAAATGATCCATTTTTTTCTCTATAAGCATAGAAATGAAAAATGGACCAATGCAGAAGCCTGACATTTAGGAATCTCCCTATTCCTCCCTTGACTTTAAGGTGAAGTACATACTTTTTGGAGCGGATTTAACAGTCTTGATCATCTGCCCATTCCCCTGACTCTTAGCTTCTCTCCCACTAAGGCCACATCACAAACTCTGAATTCCACCCATGCAAAACTGTGGATTCATATTCCTCGAATACGCTCTGCTTTTTCATGGCTTTGCCTGGCCTCTAAGGACTGGGAAGTTCTCCCTTTCTATGCCTGGAAGATCTAGCTCAAACAAGCCATGCACGTGAAGCAATCCTTAACTTCTGCAGGCAAAGCCAGTCACCCCGGGCTCCCAGAACACCACACACCTCTCTGTTTCTGCTCTCATCAACTGGTTTTGTTGTGTGTTTACATGCCCATGAGCTCCTCGAGGGCATAGGCCGTGTCTGATTCATATCTGCATCCCTCCTGCCAAACCCCTGGGCTCAATAAATGTTTGATGAATGACTGAAAGAAAGAATGTTCATCATCAGAAAATTGCTTATCAGAGCTCTGCACATCAGCGTCGCCAAAAGATGTTTTCATCAAATGTGGTTTCTCAATGTCAGTTTCTAACACTGGCCTGGTTCAGCTTGCAGCATTGGAAATTCGGAAGAGCTTGTAAGGGTTAGAGGGAAGGCACTTTATTTGTTAAACAGAAAATCAGGGTATGAGATGGAACACTAAGATATGCAAATGTCTATCTTTTTGTAGGAAAAACTCAGAATCATGCTAGATTATTTTGAAATTAATTCAGTTTGAATGTCTGCAGAGATTAAATGTGGTCCTCAAGAGACTAAATAATGCATAATGTGAAACCAGAAAGGAGATTTGAAATGAACCCAGTAAAAGTTCCTTCCATCCCTCTTTCTGCAGTAGAACATTCCAGTTGGTAGGATCCCTATGCAAGCTGCAAAGATTAAAACATGTTGAAAGAAAATGAGCCCCAGCATAAGACTGATTGTTTAACAGGCTCCAGGCTTCCTCTGGACTCATCAACAGCAAATTCTCATCAATGAGGTCTTGAGGACAGATTCCAGGTTGCTTGATAAATATTGATCATTTTGCATTAAGCAAAAGTTGCACATATGTTAATAATTAAATATCAAATGAGAGTGACTGCTCTGGGTTTGTAAATTAGGAATTTAAAAATACTACTTCCAAACAGTTCCCTTTGGTAGGAGGATCAAAGGCGCGGTTGCCAGGGCACTCTGGGAGTTTTAATTAGACGGATGCTAAAGTGTCTGAAAACTGCCCAGGCCCCAGAGCTCCCTGCACCAGCACCTCCTGCTGTGTGGTCATAGTCCATTCAAGCAGGAATCCTGTGGCACTGCCTGTTGGAGGCCAAGGAGTGAGAAAAGGTGAGAGACATGTCTCTGGGTTGTCTTTTCCTCTAGGCTGGGCTTCATAGAGAGACAGGATTCAGGTTCCCTGCTGATTTAGAGTCTCTGGAGGAGCAAGACCAGTCAAGGGGCTGGGTACCTATGGCCATCAGGAATACTCATATCTGGTGACACCATCCCCAGAGCCACAGGTACCCATTCAGCTGGGATGTGGCTTGCAGGAGCTATCTGCTCACCTTCCTCCTTCACACCTGTCCATCACAACATTCCTATTAACACTCACATCCAGTCCACATCACCAAATCCTGAGCTCCTTGGGTGGGCCTCATGGTCTACCCTGAAAATTGGCCTTGGCAGCCAGAGCAGGGCCGTGACAGCCCCAAGGCTGTGCAGGAGAGGGAGGAGAGAAAGGCTTAACATCCAAGCTGCATTTCAGTCTCCTGCTGTCTTCATTCTCTTTCTCTTTCTTTGAATTTCAACTTCAGTTCCGTAATCTCCACCAGAGGAGGCTTTCAAAATCCTGCACCTAAACATGCCCTTGGGTTGTACAACCTCACTTTCCATGGAGCAGGTCCACTAGTCCCTGCGGCCTCCATGACCTGGCCCAGTGTTCCTTCTAGGCTCTTCTCTGGCTGCTCCCCATTGCACCCTCCAGCGTTTGGTTAC
Source organism: Aplodontia rufa (assembly GCA_004027875.1). Lineage (NCBI taxonomy): Eukaryota > Metazoa > Chordata > Mammalia > Rodentia > Aplodontiidae > Aplodontia > Aplodontia rufa. The sequence continues at coordinate 3,080 of PVKS010033389.1, forward strand.
AGCTATCTGAGCACCCTGACATGGCACGGATTTTCATATGCTTTTCCCTGTCCCTGGAACACCCTTCACTCCTTCCAAATGCAGCAGGCTCCTACACACCCTGAGCTCCATGTTAAGCACCCTGTTTTCTCAGAAGCCACCAGCCTTGCCCCACTCCTGTACCACCACCAACTTCCTGCACTGTGCCATTCACTGTTTCCTAGGAGGAAGCCGAACCCAGCTTGGCTGAAGGCAGTGGCACCCGTAGACCCTACAGTCTCAGCTGTGAAGTTCATTTCACCTTGGTGAGATCAGCACTAGTCACTTCCCCCAGCCTGGTGTGTCCCTTCATTTCCCTGTGGCTCTGGTCTGCTGGCCTACTTTGCACCAGGCAGGAGCCAGGAAACCACAACATTCGTCACCAGCATGCATCCAGCCATTCTCCTAACCACTCATCTCCAACCTTTCTCTGTCTCTTAAGTTGGTGATTCAGCCTTACCCTGTGCCCGCCCTGGGCCAGAAACCAGGCAGAAGAGAGTGACAAGAGTTCTTCCAGACTCAGTGTGAGTTAGCCAAAGGCCATGGCTGTGGAGCCTGGGGTTTTAGCTTGAGAGGAAGATGGGAGGAAGGCACAGCCCATCACACCTCAACCTTGACCCTGGCCTTCTTCCTGGGGCCGTTTCCAGTCTCCTCCCACGATTAGAAGTATGAAAGGGAATTGGAAGTGTTTTATGATTAGCAACCAACAGGATCATGTTGGGCCTGTTATATCTTCCCTGTGCCTCAGTTTCCTCACCTATAAGGTCATGGTAATGGTACTGACCATATGCAGTTGTGACTACTAAAGGTACCATTATATGCCAAGTGCTAGTGTCTGGCACTCTGTAGTCACTGTAGGAATATTAGTTGTTATTGGGACAGACCTACAAAATTTACAATACCTGTCCAAAGGTCCCACAGATAGGAAGGTGCAGGGGCAGGAGTTATGAATTACTCATGTGCTGCTCCTTTGCACTGGATGCCCAAAATTTTGTAGGCCCAGGTGGGACTCACAAAGCTGTAACATGCATCCTCTACCTATCCCAGGAGTGAGTGCTCCCATTTGACTCCCTGTGCTCCCTCTCCCCTCCTCATACATCTGCTTTCATGGGTTCATGGGGTCCTGGGTTGGGCTCTTGCACCTGTTCTCTAACTATTTCCAAAATACATGACCCTGCTTTGCAATTGCCGCTCACAATTGACCTTCATCATCCATTTAGGACCTGACTAAAGGTCCCTCTTACTCCTTTGGTTCCCTTACCCAGACCACAGGTCAAAGGTGTCACATGCCCCTAGAGTACCATATACCTGGGGCTTCTGCTAGAGGGTAGAGTAAGTGGACACTAGGATTGGATACAAATGTGGCTAGCTCACAAAACTCCTTGCAGGGTCTGCCAGCCCCCTCCTCACCAGGAAGAAGCAGCATGCTGGGAGGCTTGAGTCAGGGGCCTCACCCAGACCCCCAGGAAGCTGGGAGGCTCTTTAAAATTGAGCATCTGGCTCCTCAGGGGAGATGCAGTTTCCAATGAAGAGTAAGGAGTCAAGTATAGGCCCCCAAACCGATGGAGGTTGAATCAAGGAATATGCTACGGTCACTAATGCTGGGACTGCTCATCATGTGACTTCAAGACTGCCCAGAAAGGACACCTCATCCCATGAGTGACTCCATGTGGGAGGAAGGCTGGGAGCCATGGGCCAGAGCCCCAGCGCTGTCTGCATCTGGAACATTGCAGCTTCAACTGCCAGAAGACACTTGTGCAGAAAATAGAAGACTACAAGTTAGCACCGAGCGTAAATACCAACTCTGCCCCTTTCTGTGTGTTTTTGGGCATATGCTTCACCTCTCTGAGCTTGTTTCCTTATATCTAAATTAAATTAAATGGTAATAGAACAACTTCCCTCAGAGGCAATATCAAGTCAGTGAGCTAATGCGTGTGAAACCCCAGGCACACGGCAGGTGCTCAGTAAATCCCCAAGAATTGGCGGAAGTCACAGCCTCTATTGCCAAAGCATCCCTCCCCTCTGCTTCACACCCTCTGTGATCGCGAGGCCCCCTCCTGGTGCATCTGCACGGTGGGTGCCATTACCTGAGAGAACTGCCAGTGGAGCTTCATCCGCTTGGCTTTGGCGTAACTGCACTCGATGAGCCGAGGCCGGCTGTTGACGTCCACCAGGCACCGGTTGTCATCGTCATCCACCGTGGGGCTCAGGACGCCCACGTGAATCTGCTGACTGCTCGTGTAGTACACATTCTGGGGGTGGGGAGAAGGAGGAAGAATGAGGTTGAATGCCAATGTCTGGAGAGACGGGAGGGTAAGAGGTGACTGTCACCAGGCAGAGAGGTCTCACTTATTTATGATGCTAGATATCTTACATCCCGTGGCCTTCAAACTGTTACCTATTGCAATGGACAAGAAAAAAAATCCTCCCACATTATGATACAGCATATCATTTGGCCCATATATGTAACCAAAACAAAAGTTTGAAATAATAAAACTTACCCTTACAATATCTGATATGCTCTGATACTTTTTATTTGATTCTTTCATTGAAAACTATTGGCCATAACCTTTTAAATTGATCTCATCACCCACAGTTTGAAAATTACCTCTTGAATCCATTATGTACAGATTCTCTAACTTCCTGCATCAATATCTTGTGCCAATACTATGCTTGGCCAAAGGGCACAGAGCATTAAGGCCTGGGCCATGCCTTCAGGGAGTGCAGTGTTGTGGGAGGGGAGATAAGGAACAAAGAATTTCCAGCCTACTAAGACTGTGCAGAGCACGGGCTGCAAACCTTTTTCTTAAAGGGATAGATGGCACATGTTTCTAGTGTTAAGGGTGTGCTGAGGAGTCCCCAAGACTACCCCCAGATCCCTGATTCTCAGTGATGACATACAACTATGGCTTATTACAAAGAACATCAGCAAAGGGGAAGAAGGGACCATGGAGCAAACTCTGGGAAGCCAGGAGCAGGATCCAAGGGTCCTCCCTGAGTGAAGTCACATAGGACATGCTCAGTTCCCCAGCACTGAATGTGACAACTGTGTGAAGTGCAGTCTATTGGGGAAACCCATCAAGCCTCAGCACCCAGGGCTTCTGTTGGGGCTGGTCTCACAGGCAGCCTCTGTCTGGTCCATGCCAATTTCTGAGTGTCCATAGGAAAGCAGGGCCTCATCACGAACCAGTGTTTGTGCAATTGGCATGATGATCCCTCTGTTGTGGTAGGAGCCTTCCTGAAACGGAATTCGCAGATGCCAGCCAGCAGTAGGTCTGCTATGTGGACGGCATCCAGGCCTCTGTGGGGACTCTTTTCTACACAGAAGGCCACATAGTCTTCAAGACCTCACTCTGGTGTCCCCTTCATAGACAACACAGAAACAAATGGCTGTGTTCCCAAAACACTTTGTTTACAAAACAGAGGCTGTCCCATAGGCTGCAATCTGGCCATGTTCTAGAGACAAGCCCCAGGACCCTTGGTCTTCAAGAGCCCAGCAAGGTGGTTAGCAGAAAGTCATAGGGTTCTGTGAGCTCTTGTCCTCAAATTACCAAAGGAACAAACACTCTGTCCCTCCCGTCCCGTGACTAGGCCCCATGGACAAATACACAGCACATTTCTATGCTCTAGGTTAGAATTCAGAATAGTTCTCTTTGTTACCATTACTATTCAAAAATCTCATTGGAAAATATTGGCTGATTGGTTAAAATGGTAAAATAAAGGACTTCTTACTTTAGCATAAAAAGGTGGTTGATAAGTGCTTTTTAAATATGGGTGCAGGCTCAACTACACCGGAAAAAAAACATTTTATGACTTCAAATTCCTCATAGACCACAGTACAATAGTACTGGGGGACTTCAACACACCCTTATCACCAATAGACAGGTTGTCAAAACAAAAAATCAATAAAGATATCTCTAGCCTAAATGACACCTTAAGTCAAATGGACTTAACAGACAACTATAGAATATTCCACCCCAAAATAGCTGAATTTACCTTCTTTTCAGCTGCGCATGTAACTTTTTCCAATATGGATTATAGTCTAGTTCACAAAGGAAACCTCAGAAAATACAAAAATAAGAAAGCATTCCATGTATCCTCTCAGATCATAATGGTATAAAACTAGAAATCAACAGTAAGAAAAATAATGGAAATCACATAAATACATGGAGATTGAATAATACTCTTTTAGACGAAGAAAGGATCAATGAAGAAATGAGAACAGAAACCAGGAACTTCTTAGAAACAAATGAGAACAAAGACCCAACATACTGAAGTATCTGGGACAGTATGAAAGCATTTCTTAGAGGTAAATTTATAGCTCCAAGTGGCCACACCAGAAAACTAGAGATATCCCAAACAAATAAACTTATGTTCCACATCAAATCCCTAGAAAAAGAAGAATAAACTCATCCCCAAACCAGTAGAAGGTAGGAGATAATGAAGATCAGAGCGGAAATCAGTGAAACAGAGAATAAAATTTTTAAAAAACAATACAAAGAATCAACAAAACAAAGAGTTGTTTCTTTGAAAAAATAAATAAAATTGAAAAACCTCACCAAAAGAAAGAATGAAAAGAAACAAATCAACAAAATCAGATGAAAATGGTGAAATCATCAGACTCCTTGGAAATACAGAGGATTATCAGAGCCTACTTGGAGAAACTTATACTCCAATAAGCTGGATAATCAGAAGACACGGATGAGTTTCTTACCACATATGACATGCCCAAATTGACACAAGAAGATATAAAAACCTTAAACAGACCAAAATTAATTAATGAAATTGCATCAGCAATTGAAAGCCTACCTAAAAAGAAAAACCCAGGTCCAAGTAAATTCTTAGCTGAGTTTTACCAGACCTTTACAGAAGAACTAACATTTTTCTTTATAAAGTTAAAAATTGGAAGGGATGGAACACACTGAAACACTATTTGTGAAGCAAACATAACCCCGACACCAAAACCTGACAAAGATCATCTGTCTCAATAGATACAGAAAAGGCCTTCAACAAAATCCAACATATATTCATGTTTAAAACACTGGAAAAGCTAGGGATTAAAGGATCTTACCTCACCATTGTAAAGGCCATTTATGATAAACCCATAACCAGAATTATACTAAATGGAGAAAAACTGAAAGCATTCCCACTAAACTCAGGAACAAGATAAGGTCCACTTTCAGACTCTTATTCAATATTCACAACTACCCAGAGCAACCAGGCAAGAGAAGGAAATCAAAGGGATGTGAATAGGTAAAGAAGAAGTCAAACTACCTCTATTTGCTGACGACATGATCCTGTACCTAGAAGATCCAAAAACTCCACCAAAAAACTGCTAGAGATTATCAGTGAATTCAGCAAAGTAGCAGGATACAAAATCAATATACACAAATCAATAGATTTTCTATATTCCAACAGTGACTTGGCTGAGCATGAAATCAGGAAAGCCATCCCATTCACAAAAACCTCAAAAAAGAAACCAAAAAAATAGATAAAATACTTGGGAATTAATCTGACCAGGGAAGCAAAAGACTTCTACAAAGAAAATCATAGAACTTTGAAGAAAGAAATAGAAGACCTGAGAAGACGGAAAGACATTCCACATTCTTGGATAGGCAGAACTAATATAGTCAAAATGGCCGTTCTGCCAAAAGCACTATACAGATTCAATGCAGTCCCTATCCAGATACCAGGGACATTCTTCATAAATATAGAAAAATCAATTCTTAGATTCATTTGGAAGAATAAGAGATCCAGAATAGCCAAAACAATACTTAGCAAAAATGTGAAGCAGGAGGCATCACAATACCAGATCTGCAACTACACTACAGAGCTGCAGTTACAAAAATATCATGATATTGGTTTCCAAATAGTCATGGAGACCAGTGGAATAGAATAGAAGATACAGAGACCAAAACCACAATAATTCTGTAGCCATCTGATATTTGACAAAAGTGATAAAAATATAACTTGGAGAAAAACAGTCTTCAACAAATGGTGCTGGGAAAACCAGATAGCCGTATGCAGAAAAATGAAACTGGAACTGTATCTCTCAACCTGCATAAAACTCAAATAGACATGATCAAAGACCGAGGAGTTAAACCAGACACTTAACAACTGTTAGAAGAGAAAACAGGGTCAACACTCCACCATATAAGAGCTGGTACCAACTTCCTTAACAAGATCCCCATAGTCCAAGAATTAAAACCAAGAGTCAACAAGTGGGATGCCATTAAACTAAAATGTTTCTGCACAACTAAGGAATCAATTAAGAACATGAAGAGAGAGCCTACGGAATGGAAGAAAATCATGGCCAGCTATGTCTCTGACAGGGATCCAATATCCAGAATATACAAAAAACTCAAAAAACTTAACATCAAACACACAGATAACCCAGTCAATAAATGGGCAAAAGAACTAAATAGAAACTTCTCAACAGAAGAAATGCAAAAGGCTAATAAATATATGAAAAATGTTCGATATCTCTAGCAACCAGGGAAATGCAAATCAAGACTTCTTTAAGATTTCACCTCATCTCAGTCAGAATGACACAGATCAAGAATATAAACAACAAATGCTGGAGAAGGTGTGTGGAACAAGGACCCCTTATACACTGTTGGTGGGACTGTAAACTAGCACAACCATTCTGTAGAGCAGTATGGAGACTCCTCAAAAAATTAAGGATGGAACCAGCGTATGACCCAGCTATCCCACTCCCACTATTTTCTCAGAAGATATGAATTTGGCATACTACAGTGATACAGCAGCACAATTCACAGTAGCTAAATTGTGGAGTCAACCCAGATGCCCATCATTGGGTGAATCAAGAAACTGTGGTGTATATATAGACCATGGAATTCTACGCAGTTATTAAAAACATGAACTCATGGCCTTTTCTAGTAGATGGTTGGAGATGGAGAAAATCATGCTGAGTGAAATTAGTCAAACCCAGAAACTCAAGGGCCGAATGTTTTCTCTCGTATGTGAAAGCTGGAGTACAATATAGGAAAGAGTAAGAGAACAATAAGTTTAGAATAGACTCATCAAACACAGATTACCAATTGAACTGGGGGTGAACTTGCAGTCTAGGGGTCGGGGTGGGGATAGAAGGGGAGGGTAAAGGTGAATGTAGGATGAGTGCATGTATGGAAGCATAACAACAAACCCCTCAATATGTAAAACTACAGTGAAAAATAAAATCTTGTTTGAAAAATATCAAAAAAATAAACACAATATGGGTGCAGGGCATAAAAGGGACTGAGATAGTCAGAAAAGCTGCACTGGAGAGGTGGGATGTAAGGGCTGGTCCATCCTGGGTGCATTCCTCCAGACTCAAAAGTTTCTGTAGACATTAGAGGAAGGGATAGAGGACAGGCAAGGTTGCCCTCAGTCATAAGAAGTCCCTCAGGTTTACATATCAAGCCAAGGTCTCAATAGGAACAGATGGCACACTTGAAGTAGGGAATCTGAGGCGGGTGTAAGGCACACTTTCTCCAAGTGAGCATAGGTGTGAGGGAACCACCGGGCTAGCAAAGCTCCCTGGGGATAATAACCTGGAGCTGTTTTCACCCTTCACCCAAAGGGGTGAGAAGAAAGAGAGACAAGTTCAGTATAGAGGGTTGCCTTGAGAGGAGGGCTCTTGGGGAATGGGGACTGGTGCTGAATACATAGCCCAGCTCAGCCCTGCTCTACTCTGAGCTTCTGTTGGGTCAGCCCACTGGCCAAACCCAATAGGAAACCAGAGAACATGGGACCCCATCAAACACTCCATCAGGTCAGCGTCCAGGGTGGAAGGAAGGAGTGGAAAGTCTATAGGGACAAACAGAAGACATGCAGTACAGCCAGGATCTGCTCTCTGAGGTCATCCTATAATTTATCATGTTCAGTGAATCTGTAGATGTGGACATCAAAATCACTAACATGACTGATTGTTCCCCTAACAGAGGTGAAAGATCACAGTGACTATAAAGTTCTGAGCAGAGGCCAAACAAAGTACAAAGTCCAGCTCAATGTGAAAATGTAACCAGAGCAAGAGGTAAGGGAGCCTCTTGAAACCTGCACTGTGTAAGAGATGGGTTTCTGATTGTCATCTTGAGACTGTCCATTATGTGGCCTGGATTTCCAGGTCACCACCAAGGAAAGCTGATGACCTGCATGGCTCCAGTTTATTGGAGTTGAAGAAGAGTTTGGCACTGGCTAGGATTTAGGAAACAAAAGAGTTATGCAGTTAGTTACATCCATCCATCCACCCACCACCCATCCATCCAACCAACCAATAAACAATCACAAGTTGCATTTGGGGATAGAGATGAGAAAGTCATGTTCTCTGTCCTGGAGGAGCTGAAGCCAAATTGGGGAAACAAACAATGGCCCTAATAACAGGAACCTTTCAGCTGTTCCTACTTCCTCCACCACCTACCTCAAATCTTGCACTTAAAAGTAGAAATCAGAACTCAAAACTTCCATAAAGACTTCCCTGAAGGAGCAAAAAGCATAGGGACTTATCCTGCCTCAAAGGCCTAGCTCCAAAAGGTACACGTACACCTGCTATGTGTTGGGTTGAATACACTGTGATCTCCTTAGGACAGTCTAGCTTTTAGTCACCTTACATTCAGGGACCCAGATTCCTTGAGGTTGGGGAGCATGGCCAGGGACCAGTCTCTTCCATCCCCTTCTTCTTCCTGTCATCAGGCTCTGGCTCTTGTCTCCAGGGCAGGCCTCACAGACACAGTGGCCGCCCAGGAAATAGCTGAAATCAGTTTTTATCCATTTAGCTGCTCTGGAGTGCTTGGGGAGATGCTCTGAGAGACGTGTGTGCACTTACTATCTCTACAGCTGTCACCGGAGCTGTTTATTGCTCCAGAGTCTGAGAAAATCATAATCGGGACAGGCAGTAGTTTGTTATTTAAAAAGCAGGCAACAAAGTGCATTTTGACTGTGGTAAGCGCGGAGCCAGCAGATCACAGGAGAGGCTCGACGGAGAGGAGTCTCTCAAGTCCTCACAGGGACATCTCAGGAGCAATGAACTGAATCCATAAATGGCCTGAGCACACGAGAAAGGGGAAACAGATTGGAGCAGGATGCCCCCTTGCCAATGCCTGCAGGCCCAGCAAGCACAGCTGCGCAACAGGGAGCCTTCCAGGTTTAAGCAAGGAGGGATTTAGAACTGTGGTCTTCCGTGGTGGGCAGCTTGGCCCATCGAGGACTATCTATCTGGGATGACTTCAGACATCTCTCCTTGACTAGGGAAGGGGTTGTGACTGGAATGTAGTGGTAGAGGTCAGGGATGCTGCTCAACATTCTACAGTGCTCAGGGCAGCACCCCACGCAAAGAACTATCTGGTCCCAAATGTCAGTAGTCTCATTGAGAATTCCTGACACAGACTACCAAAAATAAAAGCTGAAATATCTTTGGTCCTTCTATGTGCTGGAAATAATTTACATTCTTACTTTTTTTTTTTTTTAAGAGAGAGGGACAAAGAGAGAGAGGGAGAGAGAGAGAGAAACAATTTTTTTAAATTGAGTTTTTCATATGGCTTTCGTTGCTCTGACACTTAGTTGTGTACATGGTGCTGGGGTTCAAACCCGCCTACTCTCGCATGCTGGGCAAGCGCTGTAACCGCCGAGCCACCACTCCAGCCCAATTTACATGCTTTATCTCATTTAATTCTAATAATAACTCTGGGAGGCAGGTCCAGGTTTAGTATCTCATTTTGGAAATGCTTGGGGCCAGGAGTGTTCAGATTTTATTTATTATTTATTTATTTATTATTTGTTATTTATTTTTGGTGCCGGGGACTGAACTCAGGGGCGTTTAACCATTTAGCCGCATTCCTAGCCCTTTTCTTTCTTTCTTTTTTTTTTTTTTTAATTTTTGAGACAAGGACTCAGAGAGTTGCTTAGGGCCTCACTAAATTGCTGAGGCTGGCTTTGAACTTGTGACCCTCCTGCCTCAGCCTCCTGAGCTGCTGGGATTATAGGTGTGTGCCATCATGCATGGTTTAGATTTTAGATTTTTTAAAAAAAAATTGAGAATATCTACACATACATGTGTAATGAGTTATCTTGGAGATGGGATCCAAGTCTACACAGGAAGTTCATGTATGTTCCTGTGCGCTGCATGCACATAGCCTAAAGGTAGTTTTATGCAGTATTTTTAGAGTGTCTGTGTTTCAACCGTAACCTCTCATATGAAGTCAGCTGTGACATTTTCTACTTGTGGCATCATGTGGGTGCTTAAAAAATTTCAGAGTTTGGGGGATTTTGGATTTTGGAGTTTTGGATTAGAGATGTGTTATGGCTTGAATGTGAGGTGTATCCCGCAAGCTCATGTGTGCAGTTCAGGAAGGCTGAGGTGAAATGACTGGGTTATAAGAGCCTTAACCCAATCAGTGAGTTAATCCCCTAATAGGGATCCACTGGTAACTGGAAGCAGGTCGGGGGTGGCTGGACGAGGTGGCCACTGGGGGCGGTGCCTTTGGGGGTATATATTTTGCATCTGGCATATAGCTTCTCTCTCTGCTCCCTGGAACCATGCCTTCCACCATGATGTTCAGCCTCACCTCGAGCCCTGAGGAACAGAGCCGGCCTTCCGTGGACTAAGACCTCTGATACCGTGAGCCTCCAAATCAACTTTTCCTCCTAAAGTTTTCTTGTCAGGTCCTTGGGTCACAGCAATGAAAAAGCTGACTACAACAGGGTGTTCAACCTGTATTTCTATTATCCCCCATCTTGCAGATGAGGAAACTAAGGCAAGGAATTTAAGTAAAATGTCCCAAGTCACACAGTTAGTGGCCAGCGGCTGAGATTTAGACTGAGGCAGCTTGATTCCAGAGCCATAAGTGGGGCCGCTCACCTCACTGACCTACCTCCCTAGGCACCCTCCAGCCCTAGTGAGCAGGCTGGAAGAGGCAGAGCCGGGAGACTGGCCTCCGCATGTTGTCTCAAAGCTACCGTGGGGGCCAGGACTCTGAGAGGAGCAGAGGGCTGCAGGGGCCCTTAAGTCCTGTGGTAAATGAAGCCACAAGTGCTGAGACAGCAGCGTCTCTCCTGTCGCATTCAGGCTGAGACACTCTATTATTCTGTCTGTGCGTGTTTTACAGACCCCCAGGGCATAAAACCACAGCCTTGACCATTCAGCTCCTCCTGGCTGCAGGTGATTTATTCTCCTCCTCCACTCAGCACCCCAGCTCAGCAGGGCTGTGAACTATCTCCCAGCATTTCATTCTGATGCTTGCTAGGGAGAGAGAGAGAGGAAAAAACAAAATCACCTGCAACTATATGAACACACACATCTGTATCTTGGATCTCACACCGGCTTGGACATTGTCCTCTCCTCCAGCCCAGGAGCGGAAGCAATGGCACAGCTAAGCTGGACAGCCTACCACGGAGCCCACAGCACCCGTGCTGCATACTCTTGGCCTCAGGGCCACAGAGCCAAGGCTGGGCAAGACCCCAGAGTGGATGTTCTCCTTGGTTGGTCCCCTCACCTCTGGGCGAGAGCCTCACCCTGAAGTGTGTCCTCGGCTGGAGGCCTGCATGGGGGCTGCCTTCATAGCACCCAGCCCTCGCACGCTGCCACATCACCTCACTGAAGTAGCCTGGCCTCAGGAAGGGAAGTAAGCATCTTTTTGTATGTCTACACCCCAGACCCTCTGCTAGGTACTTTCCATGCCCAATGTTACCTTCTATTTGTGAGAATCAGGAAACTGAGGCTACACCTGAAGAGATGCATGGCGGGGAGTTGCTCTTTCCCCTCCCTGCGTAGGGGGAACTTCCTGGGAAGGCCAAGCTCTGGACAGTTCGGTTCTGCATTTCCCTCCCTGAAAGCACCCCATTCCTTTCCAGGGCTGCCAGCTTTCCCCATCCACCCTTCAGCCAGGCAGTCCTCCGAGGGCCACCCCAGATGTACTACCTCAGTTATGCTACCAGGGACATTGTTATGAGCTGCTCACACTAGTCCTCAAGGGCTCCAAGAAAGGCCACTCTGGATAGGGCCGGAGGGCCCTCTTCCCACCCCACCAGGATGTTAAAATAGGAAATTTTCCTTAGTTTATGCCCCACCAAGCAGAATTTACAGACATTTGGGTGAGAGGATTAAACCTCCTGCCTCCAGCTTCCACATGGCCAATGAATAGATCTTACAATCATTCTATCCCCTCTTGCACCCAGACCTCAAGACCCTCATCATGCTTTTGTCTCCATGGAAATTCTGACACCCTCACCAAGCTGAACAGAGATTGAGCTGGAGGATCCACCAGAGAGGAGGAGGCCTCCTGACAAATTACAAAATGGGTTAAGTTGCTTAATAGCACAAACACTTTCTACACACTAGTGAATACCCATTCTCTTCTAAACAGTGGGCACGAGCGTTGGAGAAGCTGTTTTTCCTCTATCAGATGGTGTTTCCTTGGCAACATTGCTGGCCTGTGGAGTGGGTGCCCTTGAAAAATGAGGCATGGTAGACACTGAGAGAGACAGGCTCTCACCAAGCCTCCGCATGGGGCAGCAGTGCTGGCTTCCTGAGCCTGGAGGGGGGTGAGGAGTGTCACAGAAGGGGAGCCACGTGGGCCACTCTTCACAGGAGGTTCTAGAAATCACCAGAGGGAGGGACAGTTGTGCTCACCAGGTCCTTGCATGGGATGGACTGGAGTGGATCAGCATCCTTAGGGGCATTTCTTTACACACTTGCAAGGGATTTCCAAGGGTTGCTAGAAGATGGCTGCAGCCCAGCAAGGAATTAAGAGCCCAGTTCCATGTGGGGGTGGAGCACACACCAGGGGAATGTGATAATAAATGGACTTAAAAGTCACATATGATGAGAGTGGATGTGTGAGTGTTCATGGGGTCAGCTAAGGTCATTGAAGGGAGGGTTGAACTGTGGGCTGGATTATGGAAGAGAAGGAAGAGCTGAGAATAAATGAAATGCAGCAAACTAGAGGAATTGCAAGGGTGAGCTCCTAAATGCCATCAAGCTAAATTTCCCCATGTTGGCTGTATATCAGAATCACTGGGGGACAGTTAAAACCTAAAACCTATAAAGTACTATCTTGGGGTGGGTCCAGGCATGGGGATTTATTCCAGGGTATTCTAAATTATAGCCAAGGTTGGAAACTAAATGTATTAAGGAGAACTTAGGCAGCCTAGGAATAAAATGTAGAGGGGTAGCACCTATAGCTGCCTGTATTCTAATCTGTCCTCCTACTGTGGGGCAAGCTGGATTCCTATTTGCAGGGGCATGGCTTTTGAGACTACCAGGAGCATGGCCAAGAGGTTGGGAAATAACATTGTTCAGGACAACATTTCTCAAAGGATGGTCCTAGCCTATATGGGAACTTGCTAGAAATGCACATTCTGAGAGTGGGGCTCAGCAATCCATGCTTTCCCAATCCCTCTGGGGAGGTCTGATGCATGTGAATGTTTGAGAATCCCTGGTATAGGAAGAAGGTGACCTGGTGGGAGAGAAGGAACATGGGCTTCCAAGACACAGAGACCTCCAGGGTCTCCACCTGACAACGCCACTCCTTCTATCCTAGCTGGAAAACCATGCTGTAACTCAGTCTCCTGACCTGTAAAATGTAGTTGTGAAGATTGACATACTGAAAGCCCCTAGTCTGGTCACAGGGACTCCAGGGTAGGGACAATAGGGGCAAGGGCCAGGGTCTCTGTAGGAGGGCAACCAGTAGGGTGGGGACTATGGGTTCAGTGGCTCTACATCAACACCGTGCATCCCTGGTGCCTCTCCTGTCAGACCGGCCTGTAGGTAAGGATTCAGGGAAACAGCAGGCATGGTGCCAGAAATGGCAGGGGACAGGAAAGGAGGAAGCGAAGCCTTGCTTTATTAAATTTCAATTTACAGAGTGGTGACTGTGACATCGAGAATGTGTGTTAGAAATGGGCTCCTTGTCCTCTGTATCCAAGAATGAGCTGCGGCATCTCTGCAGACAGGGTGGGCAGATTTAAGGGTTTAGTTATTGGTCATTAACCCCTGGACACAGAGGTTCATTACTGTGCTGAGGGCCATGTTGTGCCGCTGCTAAATCAGCACTGAGGGCAGATGCCTCCAAAATAATCTTATGTTCACCAAGTACAGCACTAGGTCCATGTGAACAGTAGAAAGCATTTATAAGCCCTGTTTGCCATTCCTGTGAAGAAGCAGACATGTGCAAGACAATGTCTCTAGCTCAGAGCTTCCCCTGCAAACCCATTTTCCTGGTTGAGGGGAAAGAGGTGAGGCTTAGCCCATCAGTAAGTGTTTGATCCAGTTCCATTCAGCAAACACCCTCCAAGGTACCAGGCCTGAGCTGAACATTGGAGAAGCAGAGAGGAGAAAGACACTTCCCTCCTTTGAGGAGCTGTCAGGCAAGGCAGAAAGGTGCATAGAATATTTTCAGGGCCCAGCTTCGAGCTGGTGGCTAGTCAACAGGCTGAGATGCCCCAGAGCTGGACTGATGATCTCTGCCCCAGTTTTAGAAGGGCAGACTCCTGGCAGAGGAAACAGGATAGAAAAAGCTACAGAGGCATGAGAATACAGTGCTGTAAGGGTTGGGGTGCTGAGGTAAGAGGGAAAAACAGCACGAGAGCCAAGAGTTTGGATAGCACTCTGCCAGCCAGCAGAGAGCTGCAGCCTCAGACTGCCCTTGCTTGTCAGAACATCTGAGGGATTTTTAGAATCTTGTGAGTCAAAAATATCCAAGAGGCCTGGAAATCAAGTTTGAGCTAAAGATGACCAGGGCTGCATCAGCAGGCCTGCCTGGAAGATTCCAGATGCACATCTCCAGAGCAGCAGGTAAAAACGTAGAACTTTGCACCCAGGAGTTATCTTTGAACTTAAGACTCTAGGAAGGGCTGAGTCGAGCCTGGCTTCTGCCTCCCGGTGCGCAGTAGCCACTCAGGACTATTGCTGGCCTTGGAAAGTTTTAACTTAGATTTCCGACTCTTGGTGAATTTGAAATGCTCTATTCTAGCCTAAGAGTTTCCTCTTAACATCCCCTCCCTACTGTTCCACATACATCCCCACATCATCAGTGTCTGATGTGGCTTCCTGTCTAGCTTTGACCAATGGAATGAGAGCAGGGGTGACAGATGTCACTTCTAGTCAGAAGCTTTAAGAGCTTTTTGCTGCTGGACCTGCAGCATCTCTGGTGAGGTGACACAGAGTTAACCCAGGATGACCATGGGGCAAGAATAAGAAATAAACACTTCTAGTTGTAGTCCACTGAGATTTGGGGATCAGCCTGAAGAAACAAATGCTAGATGGGGGCTGCTGCCAAACCCTAAAATATGGAGCACCGACTTTGGGGACAGAAGAAATCGTCACTGGAGACTGGACAGATAGTGACCTCTTCTAGGAAGCAGCAAAGCATTGGTCAATCTGCTGTCTGCAGTTCTCTTGGGAGGCTGACAGCATGGCAAAATGAGGGTGTGCTGCGGATGAAGAGCAAAGCTTTGTTACTATCAGCTGCTTTCGGCAAGGTGCTGCAGAAGAGAGACAGAGTCAGAAAAGAAACGGTCATGTGCGTGACTCAGAAGCGTTTGCTCCTGCAAGCTACTGGGATCTTGAGGTCACATGCTATCAGACCTTGAACTGACTGCCAGCCATTTTGCTATGTTTCCTCCCCAACTCATCACACAAAAATAGAATTACAAAATGTGATGTGCGCTCTTTGGAAAAGTACAGGCACTTGATCTGATGTTGGGAGTGGGAAGGGGCTTGATTCAGGGAAGACTGAGTCAGATCCAAACCTCCTAGACCCATATCCCTGCTTCCACTGTTCAGTAGCGGTGCGGAGACAGAAAACTTAACTCAGCTGTCACTCTCTCAGTTGACTCATCTGTAAAAACAGGAAGTAAAATTGGCACTCACCTAGGAGGGGTGTTGGCCGAATTATGTGGATGAGGTCTCAGAGTTAGCCAACAGTAATTCTATTATCACAGTGTCACTTCCTGTTAGATCCCAAGTTCCCTGAGAGCAGGTACCATTCTCGTCTTACTCACCATTGTATCTCTACCATCTATACTACCGCTTGACATATAACACACACTCAAAATATATTGGCTGGTTGAATTACTGTATTAATAAATAATTCCAGGGATATTCATACTTTAGCTCAGAAATTCTTCCAGGTTTGCTCCTTGGTATCTGCTTCACATCCCTTGCTCTAAGCCTTCTCTGAGCTGCTCTTTGCCCCATTTTGGACAATTTAGTTGGATACTACTGTCTATGTAGCCCTGATGAAAAAAAAAATGGCTTGGCTAAAACATGACCCGTGCCCAGGACAAAATTCTTACTATTTGCTCCCAAGACACACCCTGTGCAGGTCTAACTGTTCTCTGGCCCCCTAGAGATGGAAGGGCTCAATTAAGGGGCTCCAATCCTTTGCTGTTACATAACAATTATCCTGCACTACATTAAGATGAGCTTAGACTATTCCCAGTAAGAGAAGTTGCATGTGTGTGTCAACAGATATTTTAACATATGGTCAATGTGGGCTCCAGACTTTCTGGCAAACATAGCAATCAGGAAGATGTAGGAAAGAGAGGGGTAATAAAATCTTCAGGTTAAGATCCAGAAGATTTGTTAGCCCAGAAAAATGGAGTTCATATGGATGAAATAATAGTACTCGGTTCTAATCTGCAAATACAAATCTCTTATCTGCTTCAGCAGTATCTTTATCTCCATCTTCCTTATCCCTTGGAAAAACAATCTGCTTTCCTGGGGGAAACAAACAAATTCCAGCTCATGTCTTTGCAGGATATTGAGACTTCAGGTACGAATGCCGGATGGATTGTGCTGTGGCAGAGAAGGTATTAGAAAACTAAGGCCGTGTTGGGGGTGGAGTGGATTTCTTTTCTTGTCATAGCACAAGATAGGCACTCAATAAACATTTTTAAGTGAGTGAACAAATGCGTGAAATAATATAAAGGGCACTGTGGAATGTTATAAAAATGGCCACAAAGTTTTTGTCACCTTGTATGCCAACCACTTTCCAATGTGACTCAGTAGCTCTTTCTGTCAAAGGTGAACTCTATGTCTTGAGTCTTGTCCTTGAGTCTGGGCTTGGCTAAGTGGCTTCTTTTCACCAATGTAATTTCCATAGCAAATATGATCCCAGCAGAGGCCTGAAAGGTATTTGTGTATTTGAGTTGGTCCTCTTGTGCTGCCCTTCAGAAACCCTATCACTGCCACAGTATGAAGCAGCCTGGGCTGACTGTTGGGTGACACACACATGGCCCAGAGGTCCCTCCTCTCCAGCTGACAGCCAGCCAATCTCTAGAAGCAGATCCACTTAGCTGTGCAACAGTTGGCCACAGACACATGTGTGAGCCCGGCTGAGACTCGCAGAAGAAAGAGCCAACCTAGCCCAGCCCAGTCGCCTACCCTCAGGACTGAGCTAAATAAATGCCTTTGGTCTTCACCCACACAATTTGGAGTAGTGTGTCCTTAGTGTGAGTGTCCTGATACAGGCACTCATCGTCACAGGTGTGTTTGTAAAGCACATGGCATAGAGTATCAGTGTCCAGTAAATTGCTGTTCCTTTTTATCCTCTCCTGGATAAAGAAAGTAAACGAATAGAGGTAATAATATTTCCCAATTTAATGAGGTGTTTCCAGACTTTGGGCATGATAAATACTTCCCACATATCTGTTTAAGACTCATGCTAACCCTGGGTAAATGAGGGGATTAGCTCCACTTTCAGGTGAGAAAAAAAGAATGAAACCAAGGCAAATTAAGGGACAGGAAGTGGCAGGGCGGAATCTGAACTCAGGTCAGCTGGCTCCAAATTCTCTCTCTCCATAGGCACTTACCCTGCCTTCTAAGAAAAGAGGGAAGAGGGAAGGTTCTGGTTCCCCACTTTGCACGGTGGCCACCATCATGCCAGGCTTCCTGCTCTGCTTTGGCTGGTGCATGACCTTCTCCCTTCTTACCAGGCTAGGGTTCAGGAAGGCTTCCCTGACTCACCAGGGCCTGGTCCCAGCCCTCCTTTCTCCTTAGCAGCTGGGGCTCTGCCCCTCCTCTGGCAGAAGAGAAGCTCCATAAAGTTCAGCTGATTCAGGACTGAATGCAGTGTGAAATCCGGGAGTGAAGTGAGGGGGACGGAGTGAGAGAGCATTGGAGATGGGTGCTTTGTCCTGAGCACAAATTTCATGGACCAGGGTCTCCACAGCAGCTGCAGCTTAAGGAGACGCAGCCCCCAATCGGATTCTGCTGTTCCCTTCACCCATCTTCCCAGAGGACTCCTTGGGTATTTCCTTCAAGGAAACTCAGTGGAAATTGCCTCATTAGGACCCATGGCAGGATATGGGTCCCATCTCCATCTATCACTCCAGTCACTACTTTCTGGCCTGTCAGGAAGACTCTCACCTTGCAAGTGCGAGACCACATAGCACAGATTTTCCAACTGAAGCTGGTTTCAGTCAGATATCAAACCTTTTTTGATAAAGTGCCTGTTTTCATGAAGCTATGGTACTCTCAATAAAGGCAAATCACTAAGTGTGTCACCCCATGAGATTTTTTTTTTTAATAAAGAGAGAGGGACAGTGAGAGAGACAGAGAAAGAGAGAAACAACTTTATTGAGTTTTCCACATGGCCTTAGTTGCTCCAACACTCAGTTGTGTACGTGGTGCTGGGGTTTGAACTCGGGTCCTCGTGCTTGCCAGGCAAGC
>PVKS010033390.1:0-21760 GCA_004027875.1 Aplodontia rufa
GAGAAAAATAATAAAAAGAGTCAATAAAATAAAGAGATGTTTCTTCTAAAAACTAAACAAAATTAACTTACACCAAGCCATCTCACTAAAAGAAGGCAAAATCACCAATTTAAAGGGAGAAATCAAAGCTGACTCAAAAGAAAACCAACAGAATATCAGAATTTATTTTGAAAAATTATTTATCTCTAAATCAGATAGTCTGGAAGATATGGACAAATTTCTAGACACATACAACATTCCCAAATTGATGCAGGATGATATTGAAAGCTTAAACAGTCCAATAACTGGCACTAAAATTGATATGACAATTAAAAGCCTTACAAAGAAGAAAACCACAGGATCTGATGGATTCCCTCCTAAATTTTACCGCACAAAAGATGGGGAACTTGCACCTTTCCTTATGAAGGTACTCCAAGAAATTAAAAAGGAGGAAACTCTCCCAAATATTTTTTATGAAGCAACCAAAACCATGATACCAAAATGGACAAAGACATAAAAAAAAACACACACACCAACATACCTGATGAACATAGTTGCAAAAATCCTTAATAAAGTTCTAACAAACTGCATTCAAAAACACAGTAGGAAGATAAATCATCACAACCAAGTGGGCTTCTTCCAGGGATGCAAGGCTGGTTCAATGTACACAAATCAATAAATGTGATTCATCACTTAAACAGAATTAATAAAAAAATATGATAACCTCAATTGATGCAGAAAAGGCTTCAATAAAATCCAGCACCTATTTATGATCAAAACTCTGGAAAAGATAGGGATCAAAGGAACATATCAACTATATAAATGCCGTACATGTCAAATACACAGCTACTATAAAAGGCTGAAAGCATTTCCACTACACTTGTGAAGAAGACAAGGCTGCCCAGTCCCATCACTTTTATCCAATATAGTCCTTGAGACCCTAGCCACACAACTAGGGAATAGAAGGAAATCAAAGGAATAAGAATAGGAAAAGAGGAACTCAAACTATGCCTTTTTGCTGATGACATGTTCCCATATCTGGAAAATCAAACAAAAAAAAAAACTCCACCAGAAAAAATGCTTGAACTTATAAATAAATTTAGCAACACAGCAGGCTATAAGACCAACATCCATAAATCAATACCTTTCCTATATGTTAACAATAATAGGGCAGAAGAAGAAATCAGAAAATCAGTTTCATTCACAATATCTTCAAAAAGAACAAAATACTTGGGAATTAATCTAACAAGGGAAGTAAAAGATCTCTGAAATGAAAAATTGTCAAACACTGAAGAAAGAAATTGAAGACTTGAGAAGATGGAAAGATGTTCCATGTTCTTCATTATGCAGAATTAATATAATTAAAATGACCATTTTGCCAACAGCACCATACAGATTCAATGCAATCCCCATTAAGATTCCAATGTTATTCTTTACAGATATGGGAAAAGCAATTCTCAAATTCATTTGTAACAACAAGAAACCCAGAATAGCCAAAACATTACTAAGCAAAAAGAAAAAACAGGTGGTTTTGCAATATCAGATCTAAAATTATACCATAGATCTCTAGTAACAAAAACTGGTTTCAAAATAGGAATGAATATCCATGGAATAGAATAGAAGACTCTCACACAAACCCACAAACTTTTAAACATATGATATTTGACTAAGGGTGTCAAGATATAACATGGAGGAAACACAACCTATTCAATAAATAGTGCTGGAAAAACTGGCCAGCCTTTTGCAGGAAGTTAAAGCTAGATCCTGACCTCTCACCTTGCAAAAAACAAATTAAAATGGATCAAGAAACTAGGAATTAAATCAGCTGCCATGCAACTTCTGGAAGAAAAATTAGGAGCCACACAACTGCGTATAGGAGTTGGCAATGACTTTCTCAACAATACTGCCAAAACAAAAGAATTAAAGTCACGAATTAATGAGTGAAATGCCAATAAATTAAAAACTTTTGTTCAGCCAAGGATTGTTCAAAACTATCATGAGAGAACCTACAGAATGGGAGATAATCATGATCTGTGATTTCACCAACATGGAACTAATATCCAAATTTTACACAGCACTAAAATGTCTTAATATCAAAAACACAAATAATTCAATCAATAAATGGGCCAGAGAGCTAAACAAAAACTTCTCAACAGAGGAACTTGAGCAAGCCAAGGAAAACATGAGACAATGTTCTAAATTGTTAGTAATCAGAGAAATGGAAATCAAAACTATGTTAAGTTTTTACCTTACTCCAGTCATATTGGCAAAGGTGAAGAATATAAAAAATAACAGACAATTGAAGTGGAGGGATTGTGGGGAGATAGGAACATTAGCGCACTGTTGGTACAACTGCAGACTAGTACAGCTGCTCTGGAAAACAGTGTGGAGACTCCTCTAAGAATTAAGGATGGATCCACCATGCAACCCATTTATCCCTCCTCTGGATATTTTCCCAGAAAGGCTACAATCAGCATATTACAGTGATATATCAAATTCTACAATCATAGCAGTTCCATTTATAATAACTAAATTGTGGAACCAACCACATGCCTCTCACTGGATGAAAGGATCCAAAAGATCTGGTATATGCATACATATACATACAGTGGAGTTCTACTCAGCTATTAGAGACAATGATATTGTGGCCTTTGAAGGTAAATGAATTGCAATGGAAGAAATCATGCTAAGTGAAGTTAGCCAAACCCAGAGACTCAAAGGTGGAATGTTTTCCCTCATTTGTGGAGACTAGAGCAAAACCCAGGCTTCGGTGAAATGTTGTCAAACTTATATACTAGACCCAGCAAAGATGTAGCAATACATAAACTAGGGGAACCATAGGTAAGTGGGGGGTAGGATAGAAAGAGAAAGGGAGGAAGGATAGGGAGAGAATTAGGGAGACAATCAACAATGTATATTCTTTACTCCCCTGAGAATCCAGATAAAACTTGTGCAATCATTTAATTCTGGAAAATTCACAATCCAAGCATTTATATTGCTTGTAGGGGTAAAATATAGAAAAATCAAGAGACTGGGGTGTAGGCAATGTGGGAATAATTCTAGTTTAGGAACAAATGTATATTATGTTGTTACTTTATATGCATTTATGATTGTACAATAACTCGATCCCTTAATAAATTCTTTAAAAGGGCATCAAAATAGCATCTATAGAATAGCAGAAACCTTTGACACCTACTTCGCTGACAGGAAATTAGTATTCAGAATATATAGAGAACTTACAACAACTTAGTACTAAAAAATCAAATAAATCAACAAATGAGAAAAAGTACTAAACACACATTTCTCAATGTGTCACTACCAGTGACAAACAAACATGAAAAAATGTTCAACATCCCTAGCAATCAGAGAAATGTAAATCATAACTACATTGAGATTTCATCTCACTCCAGTTAGAAAAACAATCAATAAGATAACAAATAATGATAAATCCAGTGAGAATGTGGGCACAATGTTACACTCATACATTGCTGGTGGGACCAGCAAACAGTACAACCATTTTGGAAGATAGCATGAAGATTCTTCATAAGACTGGGGTTTGAACCATCACATGATCATAGCTATCCCACTTATTGGTATTAATCCAAAGTACTAAAATCAACATACCATAATGATGCAGGCACATTGATGTTTATAGCCGCACAATTCATAAAAGCCAAACTATGTTACCAGTCTAAGTGCCTGTCAACAGATGAATGGATAAAGAAAAATGTGGCATAAATGCAATGGATTTTTATTCAGCTGCAGAGAGTATGAAATTATGGCATTTGTTGGTAAATGGATGAAACTAGAGAACACCATGTTAAGTGAAATAAGTCAGACTCAGAAAGTCAAGGTCCCTACCCGGATCCTTTTGCTGTAAAAAGTACTCTTGATGAAACTTGAATGGGGTTTCTGAAAGAAGGTACACAAGATTTCTTTGTACTATTCTTTAAACTTTTCTTTCTTCCTTTTTTTTTTTGTGGGTGGCTTTAGACTGAACCCATAGGTGCTTTACCACTAAGCCACATGCCCAGACCTTTTATTTATTTATTTATTTTTATTTTGAGACAGGGTCTCTCTAATTTACTGAGGGCCAAAGTTGCTGAGACTGGCCTTGAACTTGGCATTCTCCTGCCTCAGTCTCCCAAGTCTCTGGGATTACAGACATGTGCCACCTGTGTCTGGTTTCTTTAAGCTTTCCTATAATTTTGAAATTTCTTTGGAATAAAAGGAATCAGAAAAATCTACATTTTATCTTTGAAGAAGGAACACCAGATTTTCTTGAGGAAGATCCAAAATGCCACAAAAATGTATAAATAGTGATTCCTAGAGTCCTTTCCCTAAGAAACCTACTACCAGTAATCAAATATTACAGTGCTCATGTTTAAGTAAAATGAATACCTACATGTATTGAGAACTCTAAATTATTGTCTGAACAGACACAGAAACTCCAGGGGCCAAAATCTCCATCAGTGCTCCGTATTTTAAATGGGAAATAAGTAATAGATAGATTCCTAGGCTATTTATATATTAACCAGCTGGAACTATATGCCAACTCTGGCTATCTTTCCAGTTTTAAAATAAATCATTGGAATGGAAGATTGACTTAGCAGTTGACAAAACCCTTTTATAGCTACTTTGACCTATGTTATAAAACTACTCTAATATGAAAGATCAGGTTGATGCCCCTGAAATTCTACCTTCTTCTGTTCAAAGTTAATAATTATAAATAACATTGCATTCCCTGGGGCAGAAATTGGTAACTTCAACGAGTTAATAAATGTGTGAGTGGTTGTCCTGCTGGTATGACCATTTACATCTGAAATCTGACCTACTAAAAAAAGTAAAGGGATGTATCAGATGTTGGACAACTGACATCTATCAAATAGTAGTACTGATTACAGTTACTGAGCCAGATTTTGCATCATTGCCAGAACACAAAACACAGACTTGGTATGTAGCACTATTTTTGAGTGAACAAATGTGTTCTTTCTAATATCATCAGGAAAAAAGAATTGAAAGCACTGAATTTCAGGTGGGATGGGAAGGTTATGCAACACTTATCTCTGTCTGAACATGTCATGAAGATAGAAATATATTTCTCCACCATATTAATGATATCATAGTAATTTGAACAGATGAATAAAAACTGGCAAGTGCTCTGGAAATCAAGGAAATGAATACTGCACATATTAAAAGCCCTGACAACCTTTGAAGGTAGGAATTTGGTAGTTTTAGGCATGCATGCTGGGACATCCCCTTCAAAGCACAAGTCAAGATATTATACTTCCACATTCAGCTACCAAGAAGCGCAAAGCCTGGTGAACCACTTTCTAACCCTAAACTTTTATGCTATCAGGCATTTTTATTGGTGCATTGTAATCATGTATTAGTGGGGTATATTACACAATTTGGTCAATTTCTAAGAAATGAAATTGACAAAATACTTAGGCTTTGGAGGTAGCATATTGCAAGCATGGGGACACTAATCTGATCTACTTTTCCTGCTATTGCAATATAGTTTGAATGTAAGGTGTCCCCAAAAACTCACATGTGGCAATCCAGGAAGGCTGAGGTGAAATGATTGGGTTATGAGAGCCTTAACTCAATCAGTGAGTTGATCTCCTGATGAGATTATCTGGTAGCTATAGGCTGGCTGTTGGGGTGTGACTGGAGGAGGTGGGTCACTGGGGGCATGCCTCTGGAAATAGATATTTTGTATCTGGGGTGGAGTTGCTCTTTCTGCTCCCCAGAGCCATGCCTTCTGCCATAATGTTCAGCCTTGCCTTTTGCCCCAAGGAATGGGAGCCAGACACCTAAGACCTCTGAAACCATAAGCACCCAAATAAACTTTTCCTCCTGAAATTGTTCTTGTCAAGTCTTTGGGTCACAACAGTGAAAAAACTGACTGAAACACGTTGTTTTGAGCACTCAGTATCTGAATGTCTCAGAAGTTTACTCTAGCCTCTTATTAAAGGATGAAGAAAGCTAGCAAATTGCTATGGGCTCTAGGGATTTCTGCAAATCGGATGTAGAAATCCTGGATGATTATCCGCAGACCTAGATTAAAGAACATGCAGAACAAAAAAGTGTATTATTCAGAAAGTTTGATGAGAAATTAATATAATAGTAGGGAAAGATTCTAATCCTGAGGGGAAATGGTGCTTTACATAAAGACAAAAAAAGGTTCATATAAAGACTTTAAAGGTTTTCTAAAAATCCATCTTACTCTGTGAAATAATCTAGACAAGAAAAAATACATGTATGATGCCATTTCAGTAAATTTCCAAGAACAGACGAATCAATAGGGAAAGAAATTCTCTGGGATAGAGGAAGAGTGTGATTTGAAGGGATAAGAACAAGGAATGGGGAATAATAGCTAGAGCACACTGAGTTTCTGGAGATGAAGAAAATGTTCCCAAATTTGATTGAAATGGTATTTACTCAACTTTGTGTATATACTAAAAAACCTTTGTGTATATACTAAAAACTAAAGCACCAACATTGAAACCACATTTAGCATGGTGTGGGAATAAGGAATGACTATTCAATGGCCAAAGAGGAGAGCAATAGGTGTATGGAATGTACCAATTATAACTTGTACCACATCATCTGAGACTGATGGTGGTGAAGAGGCCTCTTAGAGATTCAACTGAGGTCAGGTGTCCTTAAACCAAGAATCACTCAAGGTGGAAGTACCTTCATGGGAAGCTGATTATTTCCCTGAGAGATAAGTACACCAAAAGGAGGACAGTGTTTAGCTTAATGTATCTTCTACGCCAACTGCTAGGTCAAGAACTGAGGGACAAAGAAATGGACAAACCAAATGAGCAAACATCAGCTCTGAGACTGGAAGTAAGTGCACGTTTCAGAGAAATTGCCTTCCTGTTTGTAAACTATACTTTAGTTTTCAGAACATTTACTCTAATTTTTGTCTTACCTTGTGGATTAGAGAAAGACATGATTTATCAAATACAGTATTTGCTAATGGTAGGAATTTTCTGCAATATTCACAAGGTTACCATGGAGACATATGTTGCTTCAGGGCTCATAGCTGCTACAGACATGCAGAATTGTTGGACTCTGCTGGACTTAAGAATAAATAATCAGAGATATTCAGGTCCCGTGTCTGGCCCTAAACTATTCTAAAAGAGAAATTACCAACCATGGCAGATACTTGAGGAAAATGGCATCTAGTGAGACTGATAGGTAGAAATCCTTGATTTATTGTTATTAGGCAGCCTGAGGAGACCTAGAGGAAAGAAACTTATAGCTGCATGTTACAGCTTTGTGGTAAAGAGATCCCAAGGTCTTGTTGATCTGCATCAGAGTTGTGCTGTATCAGAGTTGATCTGCTAGTGCTGCCTCACTCTCCAAAATCTGGCTGCCTGCTTGTAAAATGTTAAGGCTGCAGGGAACTGCAGGAGCATGCAGCCATTTCTCCAGGCTTCTTCTGAGGCCCAGAGAAAAATAAACTACGTGCTTAAGTTCAAATGATGATACATTTGAATGGCCTGGACTAACACCCAGGAAGCTATTTTGCTGAGTATTTGTTTAAATGTAGAAGATACTTTTTCAAAATAATCCATTTGGTTGAGAACCTTCTAACCTCTATTGGTGATTAAGAGTGGTCTTTCTAGAAGGGCTTACTAATTAATTGTGATATCTTTGCTCAAAAGAGAACAAGAGGAAAAAGGAAGGGAGGAATAGAGGAACAATGGGAGGAAAGATTAATAGATATATTAAGGAGCCGGTCTCCAGGCACCTTCTTCAGCTGCTCTGACTTCCTACCAAGTACAGCTGTCTTACTCAAAATCACAGACCAATACACAATACAACAAATAGTTTTTTGTCCCAGGGCATAGTTATATCATAATTCAAGGACAAAATAGCAAATGGTAACCAATTCCTCTAAACTATTTGTGATACAACCTACACATTGTCAATAGCACAGCTTGTTTCTGAAGTTCAAACTTGGACTAGAATACCTGGAAGCCAGCATTAGAAAAGCCCTTTGGAATCATCTTATTCAAATGTTTCACTCTGTAAATGAGGAATGTGTACTGCAGAGGGAAAGGGATACAATTATAACCCAAAACTTACAGAAGCCAGGGACACAAACAAGATAGGTCGGGTAAGAGATATCTTAGAAATGTTACAGGTTAAAAAAAAATAAATAACCACAGAGAAGGTGCTGATAAATGACAAACAAACTTGGCCTCAAAAATTATGATAAGAGCAAGGGTTGTGGGAACCTGGACATACTCTCTCTCAAGGGACCAACTGCTGCCCAGCTGTGTTTGCAAACTGCATATGGTGCTGTGACCTTGTTGTTGCCTGATATACTCTCATTTCTTTATAATATGGATTTTTAACTGGAATTAACCAAAGCCATTTAAGAATTTCAACTGCTTTGAATGAACTGAAAACCATACAAGAACGTTCTAAAGTCTGATTCCACCTCAGCTTTCTAGTTTTGCCCTCTGCCCTGGGGACAGTGGGTAGGAAGAAAGAATGCTGAAAATCCCTGGGTTCCAATTTCACCCAAGCAGTCCAATTGCCCCAAGAGCTTCCAGAAATCATTTTTTAAACACTTAAAAAATGCACTTGAAAATAAGAGTTATAACCTGCATCCAGTGCCAAAATAAAAGATCAAGAAACCATGAGGGAGGATAACAGAGGTTATGGTTTTCCTTCCCATTCTCCTCAGACTAGAGGACTGCAGGAACTGAGCCCATGGGAGGGAGGCCTTCAGGCATCATACCCAGAGGTCCCTGCCTTCTTGCACTAGAATTCTCATGCTCTATAGAGCCCTGGGCAGTCTGGATTGATTGGGACCATTTCAGAGGTAGGAAGGGACCCCAGTGCTCTGCAGTCTTTTCTCCGTTGCCCTCCAACCAACTCCTCTGTTTTCCATATTAAATGTGATGTTATTTCTTGAAGTTTCTGAAGAAAGACAGGATTTACAGACTATGCCTAGGCATAATTCTTCAATGTGATGTCATCAATTCAGCTTTGGTGCTATTATGAAGCACAGCTGTACTAAATTTTAAACCTTTTTGTACTTTGACAGAGAGGGTGTATTAACAGATTTGTAACCAAATCTGTTAGAAACTTTGTTATTATTAAATTCTTTTCAAATTTGTTTTCTATAATAACTTGAATTTTTAGTTACTTCTATTTTTAATACCCTTTTAGGCATGTAAGGGAATAATGCACATAAATTTCAGAATCTAAGCTAAGTCACAAAAAGTGATGGAAGGTTGTTTCATACTTGAATCTGCAGTCTTATGAATTCATTTTTAAAGAGAAATCAGTGGTATAAAAATAACATATGTTTAATGTTAATGGTGGTTATGTGAATATTTATTATATTATTTGGTGGCCTAAATGTTTAGTTTAAAGATTTTTCCAGCATCAAGCTTGTCTTCATCTTGGTATCACCAATATCCACCAAAATGGTCAATCCAACATCCTAATTTCTTCTCTTCTAAATACCTCCTTCTTTACATTTAACCTTGCTACCCACTGCATTCTAACCATCCAGTTCTCTACTTTGTCATCACCCACTTTGGTAGAACCTCCAAGGTATCCGTTTTGAGATTTCTCCTACGTGCTCACTACCTCTGTTCTGAACCATGATTTCCCTGAGAGACTCAGCTCCAAAGGCCCTCCCACTCCCCATGCATTGGGTCCAGTCCCTTACTTGACATGTGTCACTGACAGTCACTCCCTCACCTCCATCCTTTAGATTCCAGAATCTGCTCTTACAGTCGCTACCATGCACAAACTCTCTTTCACTCCCTTGCCACACTCCCCCCCACAGCAAATTTACCAAACAAATTCTCATCTGGTTAAATCCATCTCCCTCTCCAAGTGTGTTTCTATAATTCCACCTTCTTTACATCTCACATGGGAGATCAATTTAAGCACTTATTAACACAGACTAATTTAAAAATAGAACCAAAAAAGTTAGTATTCAAATATCTACTCAACTTATAAAAGAGATAAGGACATAAACTAACACATTGCTGTTTCGGGCAAATAAGGTTTAGGAAGTCATTCACCTTTGCTTAATACACTTTCATGGCATCGGAAAAAAAATTGGAAACATGCACACATTATTGCTTTAACAAAGCAGTTTCCCAATTAGAAAGTCTACCATCATGGTTCACTTTGCTTGTTAGCAGCAAGTTGCTCCAAATAAGCAGTAATTTAAAGGAAGGAGGGATGTGGTGAGTGGTGTGTACAGAATGAGGTTGAGTGGATAGGACTAGTGCCCATAAAATGTTGAGAAACTCTTATGATGAACATGACTTAATAGATTCCACGCTCTCATTGTCCAGCAGGTATCTGCACAGGAAACCTGTGAGCCATCCAGCATCTTGATAAGACTCCTGCAGACACCAAACATCCCTCCAGCAGAAGTGTCCACCAGACACTTCTCCATGCAGAAAAGTATCCTTTGGCAACTGTCTATCCCAGGAGGCTGTTCCCTTCAACACAGGTCAGCTTGCCACATCCAGCAAGAAGAATGGAGGAAAGGTAAGACTTTAGCAATAACTTATTTTTAAAGCCTATCTGTCTATATCCACATTGGAGAAGAGTATTCATGGAATCCTACAATCCACAGTAGGGAAGCACAGGAGACATGAAGCTCCATTCTTGTGACTTTGATGCTTTCAAGCTTGACAGAGATTCGAAATTTGTAACAAAAATTGTTAATTATGGTCCATCCTCATCCACTTAACCTTAATTCTTCTCCTGCAAAATTTCAATTTATGTACTCAAACAGTTTTATCTTCTAACCATGAATACACTCTGCAACCAGTCAGAGCAGAGGCAATTGTAGTGCACATCCAGTAGCTGAGCTTACTGCAGATCTTAGCCAGTGTCTTGAAAAATAACAGAGACAGTCATTCACCTACCTGAAATCAGAGCAAAAACAATATCCCAGACACCTAGATAAAGTGAAAATATGGTCAGCTCATCCAGGGACATTAACAGGTGAATATTTAAAATCATATGCTAGACCACATAGTGAAGATATATGTATTCCTTTGGCAGGAATATGTGTATATCTTTGGCAGGAATACATAGTATATTCCTGCCAAAGAATAGCACTGACAAAATAAAAACATAATTATCTCTAAAAATGTAAAAATATCACATACAAACACATACACACACCACAGCTTACAAAGACAGAAAATCATCACACCTCCAAAAGAAACTACAAAACCCAACAAATGGTCCCTAAACAATAGGAGATCTATGAAGTGACAGAGAAAAAAATTTCAGATCAGGCCTTTTTTGTATGTCATCATTAGATGAATTGATTAAGAAATTGTGGTATATATACTATGGAGTCATACTCAGCTATTTATCAGAACAAAATTATGACAAATGCTGGTAAATATATGGAAGCAGAGAATATCATGCTAAATAAAGCCAAACTCAGAAAATCAAAGGTTGAATGATATCCCTCATTTGTGAAAATTAGAGTAAAATAAAGGGAAGGATAATATTACATAAAGAAACATTCAAATACAAATTAATAGACCACAGACTTAATAGACATAGACAAGTTAAAGGAAATCTAGTAGAGTCCAGGAAAGAGAAGGGGAGATGGCAGGAAGGATGAGAAATAAAAAAGGAAAGGGAAAAGGAGGCAATAAAAAATTATATTATGCATCTTGAAGATACTAAATAGTTCCCACACAATGAATGAAAATTGGAAACGTTTTTAAAAAAATAATAAATCAAAGGGAGATCAGTAGAAGAAAGGGACTAGGGATTAGGAGGATCTGGGGGGGGGAGGAAGTGTTTGGGAAGGATATTGGCCCAATTATATTATTATATTGTCTACACATATGAGTACATGACAACCAATCTTATCATTATGTACAACTATAATGCACAATAAAAATGTGGAAAAAAGTTAAACAAACTTCAAGGATATAAGTATAAAAACTTACGTTGTGAGAGTAAGATGGTGACTGAGTGGATGATTATCTCCCCATGGAGATGCCAGTTTGAACAGCTTTTCATTCACCAAATTACCTTCTTAAGAACTAAGGAAATCAAGAGAGAGACCATAATCCACAGTTGTGATATAATTACAAGAATGTTTCGTTGAAGAAGGCACACAGGAAGGAGTTGCCTGCATCAATCCTCCTTGAAGCAGTGTGCAGAGAAATGTGTGCTGCTTGAAAGAGGTAGAGGGAATTAAGTTCAGCCTTAGATTTGAAATCCAATACCAGGGCCCTCACAGTCAAACCTGGTGCCAGACAGAGCCCACAGACCCTACCTGCAGGCCTCTTTTCAAGGACTAAGTCTCCCAACCTGCGTTAGCCAGGTGCCCAAAAGAATGTCTCCACCAATGCCTACTCAAATCTCAGGTAGAGCATCATGCAACAAGAATCCACTCGCCAGGAAGTAGGGCAGGAAAGTGAGCACAGGACTTCAACTTAGAGCTCAATACCAGATTCACTGCAGTGAGTCTTATCTAGAGGCACAGTCAAAATGCCCCATCCCTAGGCACAACTTTGCAGACAGAGTGTAGACCTGCCCTGGCACTGAGGAAAGAGTTCTTTGCTATAAAGAACTTCATTTAAGCCTTCATTTCCATAAATCTCACTGTGGACCTGCGATGTACCCCAAAGATTTTAAAGGTCCTTGAAACTTTGAAACTCAGATGTAACTCGGCTTAGAATCAGCCAAGGGAAGGTTTCCTTGATCCCCTCCTCCAATCTCAGGTTGAACATAGAGAACCAAAGCTTCATCCAGAGGAGATTAACACAGGGTAGTGAGCATAAGACCTTGCCTTGGAACTCAAGTATTGGGTCAGTGACACCTAACATAGGGAAGATCTTTACAGTCCCTGAATCCAGGTAGGTTTCCACAGATAGGTCTGTGGACTTGCCCTGCTGCCAGGCTGAGTAAAGTGACTTAGTGTCCAGGCCAGCATCCCTGTGGATAGTTGCACTCTGAATATGATCCAGCATTGTGGTTTTGGTAGGGTCACAGTATTGCCCATTCCATCCTCCCCCAGTACAGGCAGCACGGAGAAAGAGATATTGTCTGTTTGGGGGCAGAAAATGGAGAGAGGAGATAGCTGTTGCGTGGGAGCCTGGAGCTGGTCCTGTATGGTGATGCCCAGTGCTGTAGAGAATCCCACATTGCCTAACTACATAGGGTTGACTTGACAATGTATTTATGCATACGATGGTAACTCTCAGAAGAGTGGAGACAAACTACGCTTTTCAGTTATCTCTGTGTATCTCAGAACACATCAACTGTGGATTTGGGGGAAGCTTGGGTTTGATCTTCCCTCTACTGATGGAAAAATGCACCTAGAGCAAAATTATGAACGTGGAAAGAGGGTGTTCTCTAGATATGAGAAAGGAAAATGAACCACAGACTCAGAAAATAAGCAGCCCAATTAGAACTTCTAGAAGGACAAGCACAAGTCAGACTGTAAACACTGGAATAAATACTAAACTTTTCAATGTGCATACCACATAGGGCAAGAAGGATCAAAAACCTTTAGGAAAGACTGGGGGTAGAGTGTGTGCTTGGAACTCATACCACCTCAGATTCAGTACCCAGTACCAATAAATAAATAAATAAACAATGACTTTCTCAGAATTATAATCTCACCTAATGAATAAAGCAAAATGCAGGAAAAGGACCATTAGGTAACCTAAAAGTGAAAGATCCTATATTTCTCAAAGCTTAAAGACAAAGATAGGATTCTCAAAGCAGTTTAAAAAAAAAGGAATAAGTAATGCATAAGGGTGTTCTAATTGGTCTAACTGCAGACTTCTCAAAAGAAGCCTTTCAGGCCAGGAGGAGGAATGATGAAATTTTAACAGATCTAAAAGACAAAAACTACCGACCAAGTCTACTGTCCAGAGTAAAACTAGCCTCAGAAATGAAAGAAAGTTAAAGGCATCACCAGATAATCAAAACCTGAGAGAATTTATCAGCACCAGACCTGACCTATGAGAAATGCTAAAGGAAGTTCATCAAACTGAAAGGAAGAGATTCCAGGGAGGAGGAGGAAAACATCGAAAGTTATAAAAATCACTGGTAGGAATAATTATGCGTAACAATACAGAATAAAAACATGTTTATGTATATTATAAACATGGTGACTAAACCATCTATCTCTTTAGTATGAAGATTGAAACACTATTTTAAAACAATAATTAAAAACAATAATTCCACCAATATCTTAAGAGTTAAGCAATATGGAATACATAAATTGGAACTCCAAAATCCTAAAATATGGGAAGGAATGAACCTCAAGTGCAGAGTTGGTTTTTCTTTTTTTTTGTTGTTGTTGTTGTTGTTTAAGAGAGAGGGACAGGAACTGGTGTGGTGGCTCAGGGATTTCAGTGGTTGCCTTGCATGAGCAGGGATGTGGGTTCAAACCCCAGCACCACACACACAACAAAGTGTCAGAGTAGCAAAAGCCAAATGAAAAACTAAACAAAATTGATTCTCTCTCTCTCTCTCTAAGAAAATAAAGAGAAAGAGGGACAGAGAGAGAGAGAGAAGAGAATAAGCCATTTTTTATTTAGTTTATCATGTAGTTTTCATTGCTGACACTTCATTGTGTACATATGTGATACTGGGGTTCGAACCCACATCCTTGTGCATGCCAGGCAAGCACCGTAATCACTGAGCCACCACTCCAGCCCCAAGTATAGAATTTTTATTAGTTATAATTTATTTCTTCTTTCTTTCTTCCTTTATCTTGTTACCTTTATAATCAACATTTAGTTACTATCATTTTAAAATATCATGTTAAATTCTAGAAGCTCAGCAAAGCTACACTGAAACCTCACTTTCAAAGGCACATTAGTAGTAAACATCAGTTATCTGGGAACACATAAGTAATTCTAAATAAACCCAGAGCTGTCCACAAAAAAGAGTGATAAGCAATGAAATTTTCTTTATCTCTTTTTACATGTGTTTTCTAATACCTTTATGCTATTTTCATATTTATTTTCCATTTAATCCAAATAATCTAATATTATAAGGCTCCTCACTCACATTTTCATTCATTGAATAAATATCAAGAAAACATGGGCCACATAAAGTAAGGCACTCATCATATAATAGGGCACATCCATGGCCTCATACACTGATTATTTCTAGGCCCAGCAATCCTCAAACCTGTCCCTTTCTGATCCTAAAAGGGCTCTTTTGGATGGAACCATCTTAGTAATGGGGATGTGATGGTCACCTCTGTATCTGTCTCAATTCCTGCTCCTAAGAGAAAATTCTGGCAAAGATCACAGTAGTGCTGGTCCATAGCTAGAGACTATTAAGTGAGAATGTTTGAATCAATTTGTTTCTATGTCATTTAAAGGTCTTGAGGTTGAAGTCTAGGAGCTCAGAGTGTTCAGACAAAGAGTATTGCATTTGAATTCCAGGAACCTCTCTACATCTTGATAGGTACCTTCATCTCTATAATCTTCTGTTTACTTTCTTTTTAAAATGGACACACCAATTCTCACATAGTAGAATAATCCTGAGAATGAAAGCTCATATGGCAGGTGCTCACGTCTTGTTCATGTTCCCAGGGCCACCAGCGCAGGGTTTGGGAGTCTGGATCCAACCACCCCAGCCTGGAGGACAGAAGCCACATCAAACAATGGAAGTTACCAGCAACTTTCTACCACTTGTGACATAAAGAACGTGATCCCTCACTCGCTGGTCTTCATCATAGCCCTGGCTGGACTGGCAGGAAATGGGGTTGTGGTCTGGCTTCTGGGATTTCGCATGCATAGGAATGCCTTCTCAGTCTACATCCTAAACCTGGCCACTGCTGACTTGCTCTTCCTCGGCTGCCACTCCACCGAGTCCCTGGAAATGCTCAATGTCTTGCATCACTTCTCTCACCTAATGTACTTCATCATAGAGAATGTGAAAGTCATTTCCTATGTTACAGGGGTTGGCTTGATCAGTACCATCAGCACGGAGCGCTCCCTGTCTGTCCTTTGGCCTATCTGGTATCGCTGCCACCGCCCAAAACATACATCAGCTGTGATGTGTGCCCTGCTCTGGACCCTGTCCCTGCTGCTGGGCATCCTGAAATGGTGTTTCTGTCCATCAGAGACTGATGATTTGGAACATAATATGTGTAGAACTGTTAGCTTTTTCATAACTGTGTGGCTGCTTTTTTTATTTGTAATTCTCTCAGGGTCCAGCCTGGCTCTGTTGAGCAGGATCCTCTGTGGATCCCAACAGATGAGGCTCACCAAGCTCTATGTGACCATCCTGCTCACAGTGCTGGTCTTCCTCCTCTGTGGCCTGCCGTTTGGCATCTTCAGGTTCCTGTTACTTTGGATTAAGATTGATATTGGTCCAGTGCTGTGTCTTTATCTGGTTATAATTGTTGTGTCCACTGTTAACAGCAGTGCCAATCCCATCATTTACTTCTTTGTAGGCTCCTTTAGGCAGCGACTACAGAGGCAGCAGACCTTCAAGTTGGTTCTCCAGAGGGCTCTGGATGACACTCCTGAGGAGGATGAATGTGGAAGTGGAAGTCATCAGCGAAGTCTGCAGATGTTGCAAAAAAGAGTAGAGCAAGGATGAGGACCATCTGTCCTGGTCTAGCAAACGCCTTTGAAAGTCGACACTGCCCTAAACATTTGATAATGGTGGCTTTTCTGTCAGCCTCAGCCCCCTGAAATGCCTCAGTAGTTCCAAAAAGTCTTTAGATGCATGTCTTGCTTTTCTTAGAGTGACCAGTCTTATTACAGAATAAGAATGTCTCCATCCTTTCAACATTTTAAATAACTTTCTCATCTTCTCTTCCCTCAATCTTTTATTCATGCTTTTATTTGAAAGTTTCACTTTTCCAGTGGAAAGAATAATTGTTCAAAGTCATAACTCTCTTATTTATGACAGTGTTCTCCTTGAAGTTATAGAAAAAGATTATTCCTGTATCTCTGATGGAATCATGTTGCGTTCTGTGTTGGGGCATTGCTGCAGGAAGAAATTTTGTGTCTGAATGAGTGAATTCTATTGCTGTTAAGTCTCATTGAAATCCTGGGATACACAGGGATGAAGCACCTGGGAATGCTAGATTGGAAAGGGTCTTGTACGTGTGAATTCTCGAGCTGATTCTGTCACTAAACTGGGGTACAGGCTCCTCACAGGCAACCCAAGCAAGTATTGAGTTTGTTGGATTTCCAAATCTGAATTTTACATCATTTGTGATCTGGAATCTGTTTCAGAAGAAGAGAGTGGGTTTGAGTTCATTGTGGACTGAAGATAACTGCCTCTGTGGGTCAGTCTCAGAAGTTCATACCTTTACACCAGGAGTACAATCATAGTGAGCAAATACTATTTCCATCTATCTGGCAACTTCCTGGACTTAAGAGATGGTGTGCTGTGGTTTGGGTCCCAATGCTGCGAATACAGCAATGCTGGATGAGAGAATAGATGCACTTTCTTCTGTATATTAGTGTAAAGTTTGTAATAAGAGATCTCCTTATACATGCCTGTCAAATCGGTATAATTGGTCTAAATGTTTCCAAATGCAAACACAGAAACAGGTCTCACTAGAGCTTCTTGAAAAATTTAGAATTTGAATTGATATCTCTACATTTTCAAGATTGTCCCTATGCCATTTTTGGCAGCCACATTAATTTTTGAAGTTGCCACAAATGAGTTTCAGTTCTTGTGCCACCACAGTTGTTAACTTAAGTGCAAGTTCCCTCTTAAGAAGAATCTCAAGGTTAGAGCACTTGAGCTATGAAATGACTATTGTGGCCTTGAGGTAATAGGGTTTGACATAAGTTTTACAAACTTATTGGGAGTTCACTCTATCATATTTGCAATTACAGGAAGAAACATCCAGGTCACCACAGCAGGGCATGCCATAAAAAGCATAATCCTTCTCTCTGGTATTTATTCCCAGTGACATGTCCAACCCAAAGATTCACAAGCCAAAGACAAACAATAGGAAGATAAAATAAGAAGCATGATATGTAGGGGTGAAGAGAGAAATAGTAGAAGGCACCCACTTCTCTCGTGCAGTCCTTTTGCCTTCAAATGGTTGAAATTGGGTATGAGGGAATATTGTGTTTCTAAATCAGTTCATTTTATTCTTACAAAGAAAATTCAATTCAACATAGTTTTATAAGCTCTGATATCTATGATGACTTAATATTGATAACCAGTCCAGTTATCAGAAAACCTGTATTCAAAGATTTCATGTCACCTACACTTTTCTTGAACTGTAGCATCCTGCTCTTTACAGTAAACTCCTGATTTAACGTGCTGTTTCACTGGGACAGAATAAGCCTGTCATCTTCAGAACTTCTCAAGAGTAATCAGAGATGTTAGGTGTATCTGCAAAATTCTACTTATTCATTTTTAAGGAGGATGAGGCTCACCAGGCTCTATGTGACCATCCTGCTCACAGTGCTGGTCTCCCTCATCTGTGGCCTGCCTTTTGGGATCTTATGATCCCTGTTACTCTGGATTGAGGATGATATTGGTGCAGCGTTGTGTCTTTATCTGGTTATAGTTGTTGTGTACACTGTTAACAGCAGTACAAACCCTACTATTGACTTCGTCGTAGGCTCCTTTAGGCAGTGACTGCAGAGGTGGCAGATCTTCAAGTTGGTTCTCCAGAGGGAGCTGGAGGATACGCCTGAGGAGGATGAACATGGAAGTAGCAGTCTTCAGATAGCCTGGAGATGTTGGGGATCATGGTGGAGCAGGGAGGAGGAGCCTCTGTCCTGGTCTAGCAAACATGTCATTGAAAAGTCAACACTGCTCTGCACACCTGACTCTGTCGGATCTTCTCTCAGCCTCATGCCTCTGAAATGTCTCAGTGATTCCCAAAAGTCTTAAAATGTGATGTATTTTAATTGGATTCTCTTGATTTTCTAAGATGACCAGTCTGTAATAAGAATCCTTTTTGACTTTTTCAATAATGTTCTCATTTCTCTTCCTCTCAATCTTTTTTTATTCATGCTTTCTTTGAAAGTTTCATTTTCCAGTGGAAAGAATAATTGTTCAAAATCATAACTCTTATTTATAACCACTTTTTACTTGAATTTATAGAATATAATTATTCATCTACCTCTCTCAGAGTGTGTTCTGAGAGAGTCACGTTGGGTTCTACATTGTGGCATTGCTACAAGAAGAAATTTTGGATCTGAATGAGTGAATTCTGATCCTTTAAGTCTGAAATTCTGGTATACATATGGATGAAGAACATGTAAATGCTATATTGGAAAGAGCCCTGGACATGTGAATTCTTAAGCTGATTCCATCCTAAACTGGTTTACAGGGTCTCCATAGGCAACCCACACAAGTAGTAAGATTATTGGATTTCCAAATCAGAATCTGATACTATTTGTGATCTGAAATCTGTTTTCAGAAGACAGTTGGTTTGTCTTCATCATGGACCAATGGCAACTACCATTATGGGTCAGACAGCCTCAGAAGCTTATGTCTTTATACCATGATTATAATCAAAGTGAGCACATACCATTCCCACCTATGTGGTAACTCCTTGAACTTAGAGATGGTGTGCAATGGTTTGAGCTCCAATATTATTAAAACAGCAATGCTAGATGTAAAAATAGATGTGATTTTGTTGTTGTCTTCCAGCATATTAGTGTAAAATTTGTAATAAAAAAATCTCCTTATACATGCCTGTCATATTGGTATAACTGGTCTAAAAGTTTCTGGATGCAAATACAAAGATGGATCAGAGCACAAGGGGATCCCATTAGTGTGCATACAGTAGCCAGTATATAGAAATATTTAAAATTTGATTAAAATATTTACAATTTTAATTGATGTCACTACATTTTACCAAGTTTCTGCCTGTGCCAATTTTGCCAGCCTCATCAATTTTTATAGTTGCCAAGGAAATAAAAATAACACCTGGACAGATGGAAATGAGAAAAGAGACATTTCATAATGACCTTAATTAAACAATAAAAGTAGCTCTGGTAATGGTGCATGAATTTCAGTCCTTGTGCCACAACAGTGTTTAGGTGTGATTGTAACATCCCACCTAAGAAGAATGTTATGACTGGAATGCTCTTAGCCATGGACGATGACTCTTGTGACCTTGAAATGATAGGATTTGACAAAGTTTTGCAAACTTATTTGGAGTACACTCTATTATACTTTCAAGTGCAGAGAGAAGAATCCATGTCACTGCGGTTGGACTTGGAGAAAAGTAGTATCTTTCTCTCTGGAATTTATTCCCAAGGATATGTCCAATCCAGAGATTCACAAGCCAAAAAAAACAAATAGTAGGAAGAAAAAACAAGAAGGATGATGTGTAGGAGTGAAGAAGAAAAGAGTGGAAGGCACCCACTTCTCTGGTAGTCTTTTTGCCTTCAAATGGTTGAAATTGGATGTGGAGGGATATTGTATTTTTAAATAAGTTCAACATATTATCCTTACTAAAACATCATCTCAACATATCTTTATAGGTGCTGATATTTATAATGGCTTAATCATTGGTAAAAAGTTATTAGAAACTCCATATTCAAAGACTTCGTGTCACCTACACATTTTTTTAAGTACAGCATCCTGCTGTTTACAATAAAAATTTGCTTAACGTGCTATTTCACATGGGACAGAATAATGCATATTAGCTTCAGAACTTCTGAGGAGTAGTTAGAGACTTTACATGTATCTGCGAAATTCTCTTTATTCATTTCTGAAGAGCAATTGGAAAACAAATATGATAAAATTTTAATATATGATTCATTTTCATAGTGGTTGTGTACATGTTTATTAAATAGTCTTTCATTGCTTAAAGATGGGGATATGTTTTTTATTAAAAGAATATAGAAATACAGTTGAGGGGGAAACATTATCAAAACATTAGCAATCAATGGATATAAACTTTGTTATCAAGGGGAAAAGCCAGATCATGGATAACCACCTTGGATTTTACCTATTGCAGTTTCCCCCAGAAGAACTCATGCATTAAATGGGTAGTTCGTGGAGGAATGACATCAGCTTCTGGGATGGTTCCCCCATCTTCCCAATCTCCAGACTCCTATGAGTTCTTCATATACCCTCCCACCTCCCCATTCCCCACCTTATTCCTCCAAGTATCCCATAGAGCCATCCCCCTAATGCTCTGAAAGTCATTCACTTTGCAGTTTTGTTAGGTTAGCCGTCTGCCATACTGCTTCCCCGTATATGCTAGCATCAACAGATTAGAGAAACCATTCGGCCCTGAGTCTCTGAGATTGGGAGACTTCACTAAGCATAATTCTATCCATCTCCATCCATTTGATTTCAAAAAACATAATATCATCCTCTCTAATGGCTGAGTAGTATTCCATAGTATATATGTACCAAAGCTTTTGTATCCACTCATCAATTGAGGGGCATCTGGGTTGGTTCCATAATCTAGCTACAGTAAACTGAGCTGCTATAAACATTGATGAAGCCACATCACTATAATATGCTGATTCTAACTCTTTTGGGAAAATTCCTAGGAGTGGGATAGCTGGGTCATAAGGTGGTTCCATCCTTAATTTTTTGAGGATTCTCCATACAGCTTTCCATAGAGGCTGAACCAGTTTGCAGTCCCACCAGCAGTGTAGTAGTGTTCCTCTTTTCCCACAGCCCCTCCAGCATCTGTCGTTGTTTGTATTCTTCATTTTTGCCACTCTAACAGGAGTGAGGTGGTATCTCATTGAAGTTTTGATTTGCATCTCCCTTATAGCTAATGATGTAGAGCATTTTCTCATATATTTATGGGCTTTCT
>PVKS010033391.1:0-21768 GCA_004027875.1 Aplodontia rufa
TCAATTTACTATAGCCAGATATGGAACCAACCCAGATGCCCCTCACTCGATGAATGGATATAAAACCTTTGGTACATATATACAATGGAATACTACTCGGCCATTCGAGAAGACGATATTATGGCTTTTGAAATCAAATGGATGGAGATGGAAAGAATTATGCTCAGTGAAGTATCCCAAACTCTGAGACTCAAGGGCTGAATGGTTTCACTCATTTGTGGAAGCCAGAATACATGAGGAAGCAGTATGTTAGACGGCTAAGCTAACAATAACTTCAAATTGTATGATTCTCAATGCATCAGGGAGATGACTCCCTAGGATACTTGGAGGCATAGGGAGGGGGACAGGGAGGGGAGAGGGTGCAGGAAGAACTCCTAGGAGACTGGAGAAAGGGAATATGGGGAAATCATCTCAGAAGGAGATCGCTGTCCTCCACAATATATCCATTTAACTCAGGAGTTCTTCTGGGGGAAACAACAACAGGGGGAACCCAAGCTGGTCATCCATGATATGGCATTAGCCCTGGATAACTAAGTATATATACAATGGTTCTTGAATGTTTAATAATGTTTCTCCCTCAATTGTATCTCTATATCCATCTAATAAAAATATAGAAAAAAAAATGAATGCTTGAGTTTTTAATTCTGAAAAATTCTCCAGTAGTTTCATAAATGATGTATTCTTTGTTGCCCTATTCCCTCTTTCTTCGACTTTTGTTATTTGGATATTTGACCACCTGTATTGTTTCTATAACATTCTTATATTGTTCCTCCTATTTTCTATCATTAGACTTTTTATTCTACCTTTTTTTAAGAGAGGGACAGGAAGGGGGGAAGCAATTTATTGAGTTTTTCACATGGCTTTTGTTGCTCTGACACTTAGTTGTGTACGTGGTGCTGGGGTTGGAATCCATGTCCTCATGCATGCCAGGCAAGTGCCGTAACCACCAAGCCACCACTCTAGCCCTCTCTTCTACCTTTTGAGAGACTATCAGATTTTTCTTCTAACATTTCTATTAAGCTTTTTTTTTTTTTCAGGGCTGAGGACCGAACTCAGGGCCTTGTGTATGCTAGGCAAGCGCTCTGCCACTGAGCTAAATCCCCAACCCCTCTATTAAGCTTTTAACTGTAGCTCTCATATTTTTAATTTCCAACAGTTTATTGTCTAATAGAAATTTTCCTTGTTTCATGGATGAAATATCTTCTTTTATCTCCCTGGGAATATTATTGATAGTTGTTTTTCATAGTTTTTCCTCCTGTAGACTATTTATTGCAAAATTCTTATATTTATTATTTTGATTTCTTGCATATAAGAAGATGTCTTTATAATACAAAAAACCTATGCTACTAATCTTAAGAGTGTGACTTTCAAAAGGTGCCTGGAAGCCCCAAGGGTGTAGCCGGAGTTCAACTGTCCCCTTCAGTCAGGTGATACCCTTCACATCAAAAGACCCCTGGTGTCAGTATCTTTAAATCTTTCTCTTTATCCTGATCAAACTTCTCAGAGAAGTTTCTTCCTGCTTCCTACATGTGCAGTGAGGACTGTCCTATGAGTTGAGTGGCTTCTTGGATTTCTCAATCCAAGAGAATTCAGCTTCCTCAGGTCTGTGAAAGTCATTGCCACTAGCCCACCTGCTTTCCAACTTCTGATGGTTGGTTGAACTGGTTGACTCCCTGTCTTTGTCTTTGTTGAATTTATCAATTTAAAAAAAAAAAAAGCCTTTTTTGTTAGTGGGGTTACAGTAAGAAGCAGGAGTAAAAATATGTCTTTTCTTTCAAGCTACCATCTCTAACTGGGAGTCCTCCAGGCCTTTTAATCCCTTCAACCTATATACTATCTGTATCTGAGAAGCCCTCCCTTCTCTTGAGCCTTCAGACTGGTTTCCTATGGTTGCCATAACAACCAACAACTAGGTGGCTTAAAGTAACATAAACTTATCATCTCACAGCTGGAGGGCTGGAAGTCCAAATTTGAGGTGTTGCAGAGCTGGTGTCCTGGGGGGCATCTATGCACGCTTTTCTCCTCATTTCTGGTGGTTGCTGGGAATCTTTGGTGTATAGATACATCACTCCAACCCCTGCCTCCATCTTTACATGTTATTCACCCTGTCTTTTTCTCCCTCTTCATTGTCTTCTCTCTGTACACGTCTGTCTCTGTGTAACCAAACTCTATAAGGACACCAGTCATCCTGGATTAGGGTTCACACTAATTTGAACTGGACCACATTTGAATTTGATTACTTCTGTAAAGACCTTATTTCCAAATAAGGTTGCATCCTGACATACTGGTGGTTAGGGCTTCCATATCCCTTTCGTGAAGTATACAAATTAAACCATAACAAGAACCAACCCAACTTTCTTT
This sequence comes from Aplodontia rufa, assembly GCA_004027875.1. Lineage (NCBI taxonomy): Eukaryota > Metazoa > Chordata > Mammalia > Rodentia > Aplodontiidae > Aplodontia > Aplodontia rufa. The sequence continues at coordinate 2,362 of PVKS010033391.1, forward strand.
CCCCACATTCCAGATGACACCAAGTGCAGGTGAAGGGCCACCTACTTAGATGTGAATATGCAGCAGTGTGATGGACGGGAAGCAAAGCAGTCCAGGGAGGAACAGTGACATCCACACTTTCAGAAGGCCTCCATCCAAGTTCCTCAAATCAGGCACAAGACTGCTGACTCCTAGAGAAGGGAAGAGCCATGATTCACAGATATTTCTCAAATAGGTGGGTCCGTTTACCAAGATGAGTGTTGATATTAGGAACTCTGGCCTGGAGAGAGGAAATTTGACAATGTGAGAAGCTTCTATCTTACTTCAAGTTTGACCTTTTACATATTTAAGCTGAAATTCATGCACTTCTTATGTTCTACCCCATAACATATACTTGTTTTAATACTCAAAATCTTAAATAACTAACCTTAGTGCATATTTAATTCTCTGGAAGAATACACCAGGCTTACACCCTGAGGTTAGGGATTGAGTATCCCTAACACAAACCATTTTATAGCTGCCCTATTTTAGACAGCCTGACTAAATGCAGAGGGCCAGGACTAATGCCCCGTGATGTTCTCAAATGGATCTAGAAGAACATCCTAGACTGGGGTGTGGGTGATGTGGGGTAATTCTGGTTTAAGAACATATGCACATGCGAAACGTGTAACTTGCTCTGTTCCCGAGGCCTTGCTCGGGAAAAATATTATAGCATGGTATTGTGTCACAATGCAGGGCGATTCTGGATTATGTTCCAGGAGTGTAAAAGCTGTCTATGGCCTTGATAATGGACATCAGTTGCTGAATAAATATCTCTCATTTTGTTTTAAAACAGTATCAATAGGGGCTGGAGCAGTGACTCAGCAGTTACAGCGCTTGCCCAGCTTGCACAAGTACACAGGTTCAAACCCCAGCACCACATACACAACTAAGTGTCAGAGCAACGAAAGCCATGTGAAAAACTCAATAAAAATTGATTCTATCTGAGTCTCTCTCTCTCTCTCTCACTGTCCTCTCAGAAAAATAACAGTATCAAATCAAAAGTGTTCTGCTTATAATGACTGATGCCATGTTTTGAGAATATCTAGTACATATATGCAGAATGTTTCTGGCCAGAACCAACAGAGATGAAAAAAATAATCCTTGACTTTGGGCTCAGATAGTGGTTGCTAGGGAATTTGAAAGCCTTAAGAAAAAACAATTATATAATTATCAAAATGTTCCTGGTGCTGTGACCTTCAAGCCCTGTCTGTTATTTTTAAACCTTCTCCTAGATAACTTTCTCAAGATAAAATCCCATAAAATACACGTGCTGTGCTGGCTCTGGGTCACTGTCTCTCCATCCAAGGACAATGTCCCACCTGGTATCATCTTTCTCTATAAAAAAAAATGCATGTCATATTGTTACTTTATATGCATTTATGGTTTACAATAACTCAACTCCTTAATAAAAAAAATTTAAAAAGAACATCCTCTATGGACCTTATGTATCAGTTGATGGCAAATCCCAAAGAGGTGATGAGAGACTCAAGAGGAGACCATGTCTTTGTAGAATTATGTCACAAGGCAACATAGTCCTAAAGAGAGGAAAGAGGGAGCCATCAAGACAGCTGTGAGGAGCAACCAAGCCTGATTTGAACTTACAGTCAGCATGAGGTAATATGAAAAATATGAGCCTGGGTCCCAAAGACCAAAGATAACCCTGTTTCTGCCACTTCTCAGCCATGTGAGCCAGGACAAACATTAATGTTTCCTTGGTAAATCGTTTTAGTCATCTTTACACTGCTGTGACCAAAGAACCAGGAAAGTACAATTTTAAAGGAGAAGAAGTTCATTTGGAGGCTCACAGTTTCAGAAGTATCAGTCCATACATGGTAAAGTCCATTCTTCAAGGGCTCCAGGTGAGGCTGAACATCATGGTGTGTGAGTGTGGTGGAGGAAAGTGGTTCAGGGCCTCACCGAGAGAGAGAGAGAGAGAGAGAGAGAGAGAGACACTCCACTGCCAACTAAGAAATCTTTACCCCAAAGACACATCCCCAATGACCCACCTCCTCCAGCCACACCCTACCTGCCCTCAGTTACCACCCTGTCAATCTCCATCAGGGGATTAATTCACTGCTGGAGTTAAGGCTCTCATAACCCAATTATCTCACCTCTAAGCCTTCTTGCATTGTCTCACACATATGCTTTTGGGGGACACCGCACATGCAAACCACAACATAAATCTAGGTTGGGAAACAATCCAGTTGTCCCCCAAGAACCCTGGAGGACTTCTTCCTGACAAGAAAGCAAACAGCAGCTCTCAGAGATTGGGGAAGCAAACAAGACTTCAAAGGAATCACCTTTTAAATACATGAGTTTCCTTGTTTTATCCTTCAGTACCTCAGAACCTAGATTCAAAGCAGTCCAAAACCTGAGCAGGGTCAGAAGAGAACCAAGAGAGGCACCTCTTTCCCACCGAGGCTCGAAAAAGCACGCACTACAGGTCAGAGGGTGCAGAAATACTCTGGGTGTTTTGCAGTTGTTCGTTTTTTCCATACTCTGACCTGCTACTGCCCAGGCAATTTCTTGGCAAAGCTGACCAATGGTAGCAGTAGTCAGGACGGTGCCTAACTCTATATCCAGAGAGACTGGGGTTTCCATATCACGAAGAGAAGCCCCACTGCTTTTTCTTTTTACTGTTTTCCGTTTTTCTCTACATATTCACTCACCTCATGGCTCTGGATGCAGACATGGTGCAGAGTAGGGAAATTAAACCCCCCTTTCTAGCCAATGGCAGAGGATCTTGAGAACCAATGAGAGTCCGGGAAAGAGGATCCACGCCCCAGCCACCGGGACGAGTCCTGATAGGTCTAACCCCAGCCAATCATTGTGCTCTCACTCCCGGGACAGTGATTGGTTTAGGAATGAACGTGGAATGTTGAGGGCCATCCAGGGCTTTAAGAGCAAAGATGGTGCCTGGCTGAGAGCCAAAGGGCAGTGGCAGTTGCTACAGGGTTTCTCCTTAACGGCTACAGGGTTTCTCCTTAACGGCTGACATGTTCAACTGATCAGGCATTGGACACTGTTTTCCGGCTGTCTGCCTAGTAACAGGCATCCTATTGGCCACTTGTGGTGTAGCTTTATGTTGATTGGCTATTAGAATGTATATCAGGCATTGGATGCTGTTTTCCATTTGTCTGCCTAGTAACAGGCATCCTATTGGCCACTTGTGGTGTAGCTTTATGTTGATTGGCTATCAGAATGTATAAAAGACACTGTTGATCTCTTTCCGGAGAGATCTCCAGGAGGAAGAAGAGAAGTAAGAATAAAGCTTTGCGTGCTGAACCCGCTTATTGTTGCCTCGTTGGTCGAGAGCGACAGTGGAATGCAATTCTGACCAATGAGAAACGAAAAGAAGGCTGCTAGAGAGCCGGAGAAGGCAGATTTTGATAGTTTGCTTGGCTTTGGAAAGGAAAAAGAAAGCCCTGAAACGATGCACCATGCCTGTGGACCGGAACCACCACAGCAACGCTGGAACCACCGTCAGAGCTTGCAGAGGACAAAGCCGACACTGAGGCATACAGAATGGACCTGCAGCCGTGGAATACACCAAACACTTCTTGTGATGAGAGAGAGAGTTTTTTCCTATTTTTAAGTCAACAGAAGCAAAAATTTATGGAACTTGCAGCCAAACGTTACCTGAGAGCAATGCCTTATAAGGTACATACAAGACAAGGTCGCTAGACCAGAAGCAAGGTCAGATCCTGAGCCACCCAGTCCAGCCTTCCCCTCACTTTATACTGTTTTAGGTGGCTTCTCTGAACCCTGGGGTGGAGCATGACTTAAGTCTTCCTCAAGGCTCAGGGGATATGTTAACTTAAAGGAAAATGGGAAGACAGTGTCTGGACCAGAGAAGGAAGGGAGCCCACAGATATTTGCAGCACCCCTGCAATGGCTTCCTGGACAAGCAACGATTTCCACCACAGAGATGGCCCAGCTCCAGCAATAGTGAGGTCAGCTCTCTGGCGGAAGCTAGAAACACCCATGTGCTAGAAAAGAATGGAATGAAGCTTAACCACTGATGCATCTCCATCAAGTAGATGTTCAATAAATGTTTAAATATAAAATGTATAGGGAAAAATATTCCATAAATTTAAAAAACCCCAATAATTACATCTGTCTACATTTTTCTTAGAGTCATCAAAGCACAGACACCATTTCCCTGAAGCTGTAGGAGCGGGTATTCTATTCTGCATTCTGCTTTGCTTGCACTTGGCATTATGATATATATACATTTGCACACAGGAGCACAGTTCATATACTTGTCAATTTTAGTGGTCACAGAGAATTCTGAAACAGTGTGGCTCACTTAACCATTCCCATTCACTGGGCATTTTGGTCATTTTCCCTTTTCCCCAAGTATAAATATGTTGTCCTAAATACCTTTGTACAAATGATTTTTTTAAAATTTGGCTTATTGCCTTAGGGCATATTCCCAAAAGTGGGATTACCAAGTCAAAGGCTTGAGTGCTTTCATAGTTCTTATTACAAATTGCCAGCATACACTCCAGAAAAATAGGGAAAATTATTTAGGGTCGCCAACAATGTACATGAATATTCTTTGTAGAGCCTAATACAGTGAGTTTTATCCATCTTACTTAGTTTTACTAATTTAATATTGACACTGCATAACTCTTCAAATCCCTATTTCTTTAATTCTAATTTACACTGAACATTCTTTCATGTTAGTTTAATATTTGTAAAACAATGAAATAAAAAATACATTCCCATAGAGCAAATCTATCCACCATATTAGATGGTGACTTTATAAATTATAAAGGTGATACATGCATTTCTTTATATGTAAACAGTCTCTTTATTGATTTGATAAATTATAATTTAGAATTCAGATCTTATCCATAAAACTGTATAATTCTTTATCTAGGTTGGGCTATGAGCCTTATTCATAATAATTACAATAAATTTCTAATTTCTTCATTTCACTCAGTCCTTTTTTTACTCTCCAAAGTCATAATTCTTTAATGATTCATTTGATTCACCTTGTGTCTGATGGTATCTTCTATCACTTTAAATAACACAAATATATTTCTCTTTCACTGGAGACATAAATATTCTATTTCATTCTTTTTTATGGTTTGTTTTATGGTCATTTGTAAGGCCAACCCCAAGGTAAATTTCATTACTTCCTAGACTTCTGAAATACATAGCTACATCCTTTCCTTATAACATTAACTCAAAAATAAGAACACACAGCCATTTATGGCTTCACTTGGTAAGCTGGGACAGAGCAGCTAGAGTCCAGGATGCTACAGTACCATATGCATCATTCCTTATTGTTACGGTTTAGAACTAGAATGTTCTCCAAAAAGCTCATGTATTGTAAGCATGGTCTCCAGTGTGGCAAGATTCTAAGATAAGACTTTTGGAAAATGATAGACTCATGAGGGATATAAACTCATCAGTGGATTAATCCATTTGATGGATCAATATTTTGAATGGATTACTGGGTGGCAACTATAGGCAGTCAGGGGCATGGCTGGAAGAAGAATGTCACTGGGGGAGTGGCCTTGGGGACTATATCTGTTCCTGGCCTCTTCCTGTACCTCCCCTCTCTCTGCTCCTTGGCTGCCATGACTGGAGCAACTTTCCTCCCCACCCCCCTCTGCCCTGATGTTTCTACCTTGGAGCAGCTGGCCATGGCCTAAAGCTCTGAAACTAAGAGTCAAATAAATCTTTCTTCCTCCAAGTTGTTCTTGTCGTGTATTTTGGTCGTAGTGACGAGAGTTGACTAACATGCTTAGTAACTAGAGAAATGAAGCCAAAGAGTATTCATAAGTATCATAAGACAAAAAAAATACACACACACACTTTGAATGTATCCCTTTCTGAATGATTTTTTACAACTGCATATGAATTTATAGTTATCTCAAAATTTTTTAAAAAATTAATTGGGAAAAAACTTATGAACATTTAGTAAAATATTTTCTTTTACATATGTAAATTTCCAAATTTATATCCTGACTCTCAACAAAATTCTAGGCACTCAGAGTATAGCTTTTTTTTTTTTTTTTATCATCAGTTCTCTGATTCTCCAGGCAAGGGACACCAAGTTGTGAAGTGTTTATCCTCAACTTCCCATTGTTAGAGGAATCAGTCTTCAAACACTGCAATGTTAAGGCCAAAGGCAGGTTTTGAAATGCGAGCTTTTAGCCAAATTACCAGCCATTTATTAAGGAGCACAAGCAATCTTGCTTGAAAGTGGAGCACCAGCTGTCAAATAAACAACTGTAACAGGGAAAATTAATATTTTTAAGCTGCTAACAGCTCCTTCCTGTTGCTACAGGTGAAGTTTAATTTTTGAAGCTGGGAAGATGTCATTTGGGTAACCAAGTGGATTTTGCATCCAAGAGTTTAAGCTGGAATTTGTCCTTGGACAGGTTTCCCTTTCTGCTGGCAGGGCCCACCCGGGTGACCTTTTCAGCCATGCAGACTGATAAAGCAATTTCTTCCTCCTTTTTCTGAGAACAGCCCAGAACCAGTCAGTGCTTTGGACAGAGATGTTAAGTATTCCCTTCACTAATGAAAATTTGGTTTATATTTCACCAAAACTGCCCTTACAAATCAGTTGTTTTAAAACGTGAATTTGAATTGTCTGGTCCCTGAAAATTATTGCTTGTTTATGAAAGATAATTCTTTTTTTTTTTTTTCTATTCCCCATGTTTATTCCCAGTAGGTTGCCAGGCCAGCCAAGGTCAGATGAAACACAAGCCCTAATTACCTTTTCACAGTGCACAGACAGAACCCCAGGCGGGGCTTGGCAGGCACTTCCTGGCCTGGACACCTGGGACCCCACACTTGAGGCTCTGGCCCTGATGCTATTTCTGCCACCACCTCAGCCGTCCCAAGACCCTGAAACTATGCAGTAATTAAGAGAACAATTGTGGATTTGAACCCCCAATTGCACCATTGTGCCCCTGTGTGACTTTGAGTGATTCACTTTACCTCTCCTGTCTCAAGTTTCCTCATCAGCAAAATGAGAGAATATTTCTTCCTAGAGGGTTGCTAAGCAAATGTTACTTTCTTCCCCTGGCCCCACCCTGGTCGGAGGACTTTGTCTTTCCGTACACACAAGCTCACGTCCAGTCTGTCAAAGGGCTGATAATCGGTAGAGAAAACGCAGCCCACCATTCCAATGGACACACCAGCAGAACCAGTGAGGGACACCCTGGGCACGGCAGTGGTGGTGGGTGGGGGAATGTGGTTGTGTGCCTAGATCCTTAGCTCATATGTCACCTCCCAGATTATGGGAGGTCTTCCCGTGATTGCCCCTACCCCAGAACATATAGAGTAACAGTTGGGACCAAGGCTGACCTTGGTTTCCTCACTCCCTAGCTAAGGAAGCATGAAGACCCCTGGAGGGCAGTAACCCCTGTCCAATGGGCCACTGTCACTGACCTACCTGTTCAAGCTTCTGGTCAGTTGGCTTCTTGGGCCAGAACCAAACCCATGAGCTCTGCTTCTCCCCACATCCCTGCATCATCCCTCTGCTCCTTGAAAGAAGTCTCCCCACACCTCCAGGCTTCATGTTCCTCAACACAGACACACACACACACGCACACACAGAGTGCTCTACCCAAACCCCCTTTCCCAAGTCTATGTGTCAGCCCCGCCCCCCAACCTGGATTACTCTCCCAGTGTGCTTTGCTCCTGAGGCCTGTCACCTTGCAGTCTTCTAAGGATGACACCTGGGATGCTGGAGCTTTTCCCAGCCATGCTCCTACACAGAACCTGTGTTGAAGTCCCAGTGCTGCCTGGAACCCATGTGTGGCTGGGGCAAGGGTCTGAAACCCACTCCATTGCCTTGGTGAGCGATGCAGTGGTGGTGACTTGGGCTGCAGAGTGTACCTACAGGCCATGGAGTCTGCAGCCTCTTCCTCTTATGCTCTGTTGCTCATCCTACTCCCTCGCTGGTCTCCACCAGGAGCACTTCCTTCACAAATCACTCCCTCGAATCTCAGGCTCTGCTCACGGACAACCCGACCTCAGGCACCACACTAGCTTGTCACACTCTGATGAGACAGAGGGTTAGTTCATCAAGGGTGTGTTCTTAGCCACATCCATGCACAAGCACACGCAAGTTCACGTGGGAAGGAGCAGGTGTGCATGTGTAGGAGTGGAGTGTGTGGGTGTGCTGCCTGCAATGAGTATGTACAAGCAAGTTGCCTGCATTTACAGATGTGTTCAGATGTGTGTATGTTTCTGTCCCTAAATGCAGGTGCAGGTGAGGGGGTGTCTGCACAGAGGAAGTGGTGGGTATGTATACGCATATACACACATGCGCCCTGCTCTCCTGCTGGGGGCGGGGATGCCAAGGGAAGAGGTGACCAGAAGCACCTTAACACTTCCACAGCCAGCAGAGCCCACAAACTTCCAAGAGGCCAGCGAGCAGCTGGGTCCTGGACCACAACAGGATGACACTTCACTATAAACACAGCAAAGAGCAGCACCACTTCCACACAAAGTCCACTGTCACATAAAGGAAAATCTTGAGTAAGAGAGGAGTCCTGGGATAAATGAATCATGGTGGCCAGGTAGCTGCTGCATATGACTACTTCCACACTTCCTGGTGCCTGGGGAGCTGGAACCTCCCCCACTACCACCCAGAGGGCTGGAATCACAAGCTTCCACTTGGCTTTGGAAACTAAGTTGTCTCACGGTTCTGGAGACCAGCAGTTCAAGACCAAGGTGTCAGCAGGTTTGGTCCTAACTTTCATGTCCTATGCTAATAAAATACAAAGTAAGAGTGATATTTAGGTGACTTGGAGATAAAATATAAAAAAAAAAAAACTTAAGAGTGATTGCAAAGTGACTATGAGATAAAATATTAAAAAAACTTAATGAAACACAAAAAGTGAAAGAAAATATAAAATTCATCTAAAAGTGTTTCTTACTGTCTGATTGTTGCCAGACCAATTTCCACCAATTTATGGAGTATTGGAGCCTCGTTTGTGCAAAGCAAAACTGAACCCAGAGGTGGGCAAAATGAACTTAATTTTTAATAGCTCTTATAAGAAATTTTGACCCTATCACATCCTCAAGATACACTTCCCCCAGATACCACACTGGGGCTCACAACAAACAAACAAAATCATCCACAGTTTAAAAATCATCAGCAAAGAGAGGAGATGGGGCCTTGCCTCAAGGAATCCCTCTTTTCATTAACTCTCTGCTCTTAGATCACAGAACCAGAGAGAAAGGAGAGGAGATATTTGAATGCATTGTTGAATTTAAGGCTCAGGGGAGCTTTCAGAATAAATACTATTATTTTGTATTTATATTGTGTGGGCCAATCAAAGAAGCCCTGCATGCACAGCTGGCCAAAAGAAAATGGAAGTGACTTCCTTGGGGACCCCTGGCAGGAATACAGAGGCTGGGCTTGCTGCATGAACCTCCCAATCATGTCATCCCGCAGAGCCCCTGGAACTGAAATCCACCATGCTTCACCCCCAGATCAGCTGCTCATCACTAACTAGCACTTCCAGTTTGCCCCTGAAGGCCTGGGAATAGCAGCTGCACCCACAGGACTGACTAAAGTTCACTGTGACCTCGACTTTCAAAGGGTTGGTTGAATATAAGTGCGGTTATTTAATGTGGTGCAATTACTATTGTAAATGGGCTTTTGTAGGACTTGGATAAACGCTGCATCAGATCTGTTTATCTCTAACTGACAGAAAATGTAACTAACAGATTCAAAATAGGCAGACATTTATTATTTGGAATTAAGAAGATAGGAAAAAGATGATTCTAGATTGGTTTGGCAGCCTAATTATGCTACAGGAGAACCAAGAGTTTTTCCTGTCCATGCTCCTATCCTGGGTTCTTGGTTCTTGGTCCCTACATTTGCCCCCTCACAGTTGCGTGGTGGCTCTCGCTGGTAACACCACCTCCTCCCTTTTTCCCTCCTACCCAGGGGTGCTAATTTCTGGCTTTCTTCATCCACAGTTTATCTCCTCTGCTCCTCTCATCTGCTTAAACAATTTTCCATGTTAAATTCCTTCTACTGCAATAACTGAGGTATTTTTCTTCTCAGTTAAAATCCAATTGGCCACATGGCTAAAGCAATAACAAGCTCAGACCCTTAGGGAGTCCTGCTTTAAAAACACAGACCTAGGGTAACTTTTGACAGAAATTTTTAAAATACAAAGTCAGTAACGAGAAGATGATATTGAAGATGAGGCATAGTGATCATGTGACAATGACGGGCCCCTTGACAAGCGAGAAGATGGAGGAGGGTGACACCCCTTTGAGTTGGTTCTGTACAATGCACCTGGTCGAGGGGGCAAGAGGGGGCGCAGTCCAGCCCACACTCCCCTGTTTGGGGCTATTCCCTCAAGGAAGGGGCACCTTTTATTACTTGCACAAAGATTTCCCAAGGTGGCCTCTAACTCCCCCAGGTAAGCCTTGGGCTAGAACTTGGCTTTGTCTAGAGCTGTCAAAAGTCTCAGTAGCCAGGTGGGTGACGAGGAGCATGAAGAATTAATGATAGTGACTATAATGCTGCCAATCTGAACCCTGAAGAGATCTGTTTAAGATTTTTAATGTCCCAAGAACACAGAGGAAAGGGAAGGGACTTTCAAGATGGAGGCTCCCTGTCCAGAACAAGGCTGGAGCTTCAAACACAGAGAGTATGTGTTTGGAGAAGCAGAATAAGGCAGTGCCTGTCCCATTTTTCACTGTAGACTGAATGTTTGTGTCCCCTAAAATCCGTATATTGTAATCCTAACCCCCAAAGGGGTGGCATTCGAAGGTGAGCCTTGGGGAGATGATCAGATCATGAAGGAGAAGGTTCCACGTATGAGACTGGTGCCCTCATAAAGAGGCCCAAGGGAACACCTCACTCCTTCCACCATATGAGGACACAGCAAGAAGGAGCCATCTGTGAAGCAAAAAATAGGCCTTCTCACACACCAAGTCTGCCGGCACTTGGATCTTGGGCCTCTCACCCTGCAGGACTGTGAGAAATAAATTTCCTCAGATACCCACACTGCTCTGGGGTCCACACAGAAATGGGAACAGATCTTCTCACCAGCTCTGTGCCCCACCTCATCATCCAGTCCCTAAAGCAGCCTAGATGGTACCTAAAGTCTCAACAAGCATCTGTATCAACTCCCACATCACCAGATGCTCAGCCCTGGGCCTGGCAACCTGGAGAAACCTGCGCACCTGCAAGGATCTCTGTGTCTCCCAGAGCCCCCAGCCCTGCCCACAGGCCTCCCCCCAGTCCCCAGAGCTAACTGGATAGTGACGTGAGCAGACACTATCGCACCTACCTGTTCTCCATACCTTCTTTTACCCTCTCCTGAAAAAAAAATCTCCTATGCAGGAAAGAGAAATAAAACTTGTTTACATCAGCATCCAACAAAAGAGCTGCTGGCACACTGTTCAGGAGGGCGGGTGCTCCTCAGCAGGGGAAGGCAGAGTGACAGACTGGGCAGTGTCAACAGAAATCAGGTCAGAGAGATGATTTCCTCCTGCTGGATCTCCGTGCCCCCAAAGGTGGCTCGGCAGCAATGCCCTTGGACAGTGGGGACTCCCTGGCAGGTCTGGGAAGGGGACAGCCCCATCTGGAGGAGGGAGCGTGCAGGTAGCCATGAGGCTCCTCTCTCTTTATCCTCCCCTCCTCCCTCTCCAGGTCCTCTCTCCACACTTTCTCTTCAGTTTCACCTGCCTCTCCTTCCTATTCCTGAGCCTCCAGTTCCTGGTTCTTCCTCAACCTCCCTCTTACCTCCTTTCTCTCCAGAATCACTTGGAGGCAGTATGCTTCCTCCATGGTACTGGAGGCGAAAAAAGAAGTAGGAGACACTGGTCCCATCCTCAGAGAGTGAACAACCTAAGAAGTGACGGCAGAGCCAAGCAAAGGAATAGAACTGAATCACAGATGACTCTGACCCCTCCGTCTCCACCTATTAACCCACCTAGTAAGGCGCTGTCAGGGGAAGACGGCCTGAAGAAATAACTCCTTCTGAATCAGAAGACAAAGGGAGGGTTTTGGAATTTAAATGACACAACTGAATTATCTAACAGAACATAAGAGAGCAGCGGATTTTCTATGAGAGACTCATCTATTTCCTTTTAAATTTTTCAGCCTGATCTAAATATTATGCAATGAATTCATGTATTGAAATGGCATACAGTAGCCCATTAATACGAATAATTTTTATATTTTATGCCTTATTTAGCATAAATTTCTAAAATATTATAATGTTCTGTCCAAATGTGTTTTTAGAGAAAGTTCTTTTTAAAAGCTTACCAGGCCTTTTGTCAAAAGTCCTGTCACACACAAGGCCAGAAAGTTTAGGGAGGACTGTAAATACTGTAAATAGAAATTCAACACTTCTTTGCAGAAAATGAGATAAATTCGCGTTTTGTGCTCAGAGAGAGAATATCTAGGCAGGAGAAGATCATGCCTTTTTCATTGGAAAAGATGCATCCTAAGGATTTCTGGGGACACACCTGCAGGAATGCTTCACTGTGTGTCCAGGAAAAACAGAGTCAGGTCTACCGAATACCAATTTATATCCCTTGTACAAAAAATCAGAGTTCTAGGCTCTTGGGGTTGCTAAGTGTGGGCTGTCAGCATGAAATTTCCCAAACTGTCTAAATGCTATTGAGACCAAGGTCCTGGCACATCCCAGAGAAGCAAGAAAGAGCCAACATCATCTACTATCACCTGGGAATAAGAACCATGGGCAGCCAAGCAGAAGCTAGCTGGTTCTCCTATTTTCTTCTTTATAATTCTTTAAATCTTATCCTAGACATAATAGTCTAACACACGTATGTTGCATTAATAAGAGTTAACTCTACAGTGGCTTTAATTTCATCAGAGAAGTGAAAAGAGATGCGAAATTCTCTTTCAGCTTCCCACAGCTATGAGAAGTCTTGCTGTTGACCCCTGTGACCCATAGCAGGCACCTGAACTGGGAACAGCCTCCTAAGAGGATCCTAGTATTAAGAGGTAACAGCAGATAGCACATTGCTTGCTTAACAGATGCACGCGGTGGGGACCAAGGAAACAACCAACTAATGAGACCAATGACTTAGACAAAACAAAAGGGAGATGGATAACGGCACACAGTTTCCTGTTGCCGTCCCGTAGCCACTGGATTAAGAATGATGGACAGGAGAGCTACCTTCTGCCAATTAATTCCAGAGTATAATTTGTAGCCTGGGCCCATCCTGGACGATCCTGGGCTGCTAACAAACCATGACACTGCTTTAATTTCTCCTTTGCCCCCCACACTTTATTAAAAGCTAGAGTGGGTTCCATCAAATATCCCTTCAAGGAAAAAACAGAGAGAGGGAGAGAAATTGAGCAACATTTGTCTCAATGCAGTATGAAAGATTAGAGTTTGCTGGATAAAGAGGGAGGGGGAGGTGGAAGAAATTCTTGTGAAACACACGCACGCACAGGGACACACACACACAATTTCTCTTTTGCAATGACCTCCTTATGCCCCATCCATCAGCCTGGGGTTGGCTTATTCTAACTAGCAGATTCCTTTATTCTGTATAACAGGCCCATCAGACACAATCTGCATGCCAATTACTGGCACAGACCCCTTGATACCAAAAAATGGAAATTAGCTGTCAAGAAAAGGCTTCAGCCGGCCAGGTCTCTTTCTCGCTCTCTATTTCCAGCCCACATACACCCTCACTCTGCTCAGCGCCTGGCTCTCACCGGGAAGTCCCCAGTGGAAAAAGTCATCTAAAAATACAAACATATTTTATTGTTATTAGTATTAGTTGCTGACGTTCTGAGTACAATGTGAAATTCACCAGTGGGCAAAAGCTGCTTAGGGCAGAAATGGGTGAGAGAGGTTGATTTCTGATAATTGCATTTCTTTGGGAGCAGATCAAGGCGTCCCAAGAAAGGACATTCAAAGAAATGTGAGGATGAGGGCAAAAGAAAACAGACAAGGAATGGGATTCTGTAACCAAGATAACAATCGCAACTTCCACACTTAGGAATGGGCCTAGGCAGAGTTGAGGGGACAGAGGTGAGACAAGCTCTATGAACAAGCCTACACCACCACTTTGCATCCTAATCAGCTCTCACAAAGCCAGGCTGGGCCCACCTGAGGGCTTCCTACGGACACACACTCTCCGCTGTGTTCCCAACCCATCCCAAGACAGCTACCCGGCAAGATTTCTACTCTGATGCTCCCAGAATCTCCAGAAGAGGTGGTTTTACTCCAAAAAGGAGCAAAAAAAAGAGGAGGGAGTTTTTTTTTTCCACTGTCAAAGATCCAGGTCCCCAGTGAGTCTCATTTGATAGGACAACGGAATCCGTATGGAAGATTTGGGATGGCACCTTTATTAAGGAATACATAGAACCCAATGCAAAAGTGGCACTTTTCCTTAATATTTTGATTAGGAGGGCCAGGGATTTAGCTCCGTGGCAGAGCATTTGCCTAGCATGTGGGGGAAAAAAAAAAAAGGAGGTGGGATACTGGGGATGTAGCTCAGGGGCAGAGCACCTGGCTAGGATGGGTAAGGCCCTGGGTTCAAGCCACAGCACTGAAAAAACATTGAGTAAGGGATATTTTCATTAAATATTTTTATTAACTTTTTATTCAGATTAACAATCTTTATTAAGTATTGTCATTATCACACAATCCAAGATTTGCTCAAAATCTGAATTATTTCACAGGCAAGTGGAAAATGGTTGTACTTCTAAATAAACTGTCTCTTCTTCCCAAGCTGAAATTGTCAGGCAGGCAAATCTGGAGCTTTTTAGCTGTACAATTTTCAAAATAGGGTGCGCAAACAGCCCAATTCATTCAGCATACATATGCTGAATGCCTACTATGTGCCTACTACCTCTGCATGCAAAGAGGACTTGTGGAAAGAATGAATGAGTGCCAGGTGCTAAGCTAGGTATCACAAGTAGGTGATGAACAGCATAAGACCCCCATGCCTCTGCCCTAAGACGCTCTAGCTGGGTCAGACCTAGTTTAAAATCCCACATCATTTCTTGTCATCATTAAGAATGCATTTTGCAGTTGGTGCAAAATACACTAGGCAGTGGCTTATGTGTCCCTTTATCCAAATGCTCATTAAGTTCCCTATTTTGAGTTACCAATTTAAAAAAAAATGGTTACTTTCTGGAATTACCTCAAGCTATTACTGACACAAACTCCTTGGCTTAGGACCCGATGACATTCAGTGCCTCAGACCTCTCCTTCCCTTCGCTTCATTATGCATTCCTAGTTTTCCCCCTGCTTCCCTGACTGCTCTTCTCATCCTCTTTTGAAGATTCTTCTTCTCCTTAAATGTTGGTGTTCCTTGGGAGCTGTCCAGGGTTCTCCTCCTTCTCTTGTATTAGCCTCTTGACCAACAGAGAAGGTAAAGGAGTCAAAACCGACTCCTCCCCAACCAGGCTTCCAGACTGAACAACTGGACCAATGAAGATTCTAGTTAGGAATTTTGGGTTGCAAGCAATAGAAATGCATGCAAATTAGATTAAGTAACAAAAGAGTTTTGTGAGGAGACAAACTATTTCAGCAAATTACAGGACACATGGGTCCAGCGAAGGACACAACCCAGGCTACAAAAAACAGACTGTCGCCTCCTCACCTTTGAGTGGCTCCTCAACTTCTCCAGGTTCCTCTGTACCTTTCCCTCCTCCAAATCAGCCCGCTCTGAGTGTCCCCTCCTCTCTCACTACACTGGGCCCTGATTGTCACCCCAGTCACAACTCTACCACAGCCTTCCTGCCTCAACTGTGAGTGGGAAATCTTGATCACTTAGGACAGATTCCTCACGGTGGGGTTCTGATCAGCCAGCTCCTCTCATCTGAGCCAGGACAGCTTTTAAGTAGCTTTCATTGTGTAAGAAGCAGACCCTGACACTGGCCAGACTTGACTTGTTCAGGGTCAGGTGGCCTGCTGTCTACTTATCTGGGACTGTGGGCAGAAGGAGATTCTCTGAAACGGGAGTACACATGAGGCAGGTGTCCTCAAATGGGTCAAATATAGTGGTAGTCTTAAACATATTGACGTAATTGTTGTGAAAGTGCTAAATGCAAGGCAAGAAAAGGGGATCCAGGCATACCTCCCTCCCCACCTCACATTTAGGAGGAAATAAAATGAAAAAGACCAACAGAAAAAGCAGAAATTTCCATCATCTTGGGAGAAGGGAACTTTGATAATCATTATTTTCCTATTGCTACTTTAACAAATTACCAAACGCTTAGGGGCTTAAAGCAAAGAGAAATTCTTCTCCATAGTTCTAGAGGTCAGAAGTTGGAAACAGGGGGCTCAGCAGTTATAGTGCTTGCCTGGTATGCATGAGGACACAGGTTTGATCCCCAGCACCACATACACGACTAAGTAATGGAGCAAAGAAAGTGACATGAACAAACTAAATAAAATTGATTCTTCCTCTCTCTCACTGTCCCTCTCTCTCTTTAAGAAGAAGAAGAAAAAAGAAGCATAAGAAGAAAAGTCAGAAATGGACCTTATGGGGCTAAAATTAAGGTATCAGTAGAGACAGGCATGGTGGTACATGCCTGTAATTCCAGCAACTTGGGAGGCTGAGGCAGGAGGATTGTAATTTCAAAGCCAGTCTGGGCAACTTAGCAAGACCCTGTCTCAAAATAAAAAATAGAAAGGACTGCAGATGTAGCTCCATAGTAAAGTGCCCCAGGCTCAATCCCCAGTATCAAAAAAAAAACAAACATTGCTCCCAGCAGAGCTGTGTTCTTCCAGTAGAGAATCCATTCCTTGCCTTTCGCAGCTCCTAGAGGCTGCCAGCATTCCTTGGCTCATAGCCCCACATTGATCATTTTCAGAATGAATATTCATAAAATAAATCTATATATCCAAGAACATCACTGTATTTGGCACATCTGGGGACACCTGTCTCCCCCACAGCCCCTTCATGACCCCACATCACTCCCACGTGAGGTTCTACCATCCCATCCCCTCTGAATTTGATTCTCCTCTCTCCCTCTTAAAAGTAGCCTCATGGTTATATAGGGTTCTCCCAGATAATCCATGATAATCTTCCCATCAAGATCCTTAAATCACACCTGCAAAGTCCCTCTGCCACGTAAGGCAGCAGATTCACAGGTTCCCAGGACATCTCTGGAGGGTCCAACACAAGAGGGATATGATGGCCACGCAGGTTAAACCCTACCACTAGTAGGAAAAGCCATCAGGTCTAGGCACTAGTTATCACCTATCTTCTTTCTTTAAAAGCATCACTGGAGTGATGGATGGTTCAATGGTTGGAGCACTTTCCTGGCATGCACGAGGACCCAGGTTTGATCCCCAGCTCCACATACACAACTTAGTGTCAGAAAAACAAAGTCCACACCAAAAAAATAAGTAAAATTGATTCTCACTTTTCTTTCTCTCCCTTCTCTCTTTAAAACAAATCACTTGAATTAAAATAGGAAATAAAATTAAATGCCAAGAGATTAGGAGAAAAGAAGACAGCAGACATGCTGACCACTACTTGGAGAAGTCTAGCAATGGAAGATGGGGAAAGGACTGTGATCTGAGGGGTCATCAAGCCAGAAGCAGGTAAGGAGTGACAGGTCTCAAAAGTACAAAATTGGAAGTAAAGAACTCCCTGTGCATGAGGAAGCACATACGGACCAGGTCTTGACAAGTCCAGGCTTGAATTCACCTTTGCAGAAGTGTCACAGAGGGGCCCCAAGAGGAAGAGAAGTTTCAATGTGACTCTGAGGATATCTGACTGAAGTTAGGTGTCAATTCAACCTACATGACTTTCCTGAGCAAGCCCAAAGGCACAGAGCAGGAAAACAGTGGAGGTGGTTGTGCTGGAGCCTCTAGGAGGTGAGCCATCAAGGCTACTGGAGAGGGCACCAGTAGAGAGGCTGGGCGTCCAGAGAAGCCAGGGAAGGCTGGGGACTGAGAGGGGAAGAGGGGAGGGCAACAGGCAGCCTAGAGAAGAACTAGGGGCTCCTTCACACCAATCAATCGATGATGGCAACACTGCTGTTGCACTGGGTGTGGGTAAAGAGTACAGGGCTGAAGAGGAAGAAGGATAAAGTTGTGGTTTGCTTACTCAGCCTAGTGGGCCCCTGCCACCAGGAAGGAAAAGACTCAAGGCCATCCCATCAGTTTCAACATAATTTTCCACCATTATTTAGTCCTATAGGTTTTTTAGGAGCAGAGAAAGGGGAAAATTTGAGAAGGCATCTTTTTTTTTTTTTTAAGATATATACCCAAGGGCACTTAACCACTGAGCCACATCCCCGACCCATTTTTATTTTTTATTTTGAGGCAGGGTCTCACGAAGTTGCTTAGGACCTCACCAAGTTGCTTAGGACCTCACTAAGTTGCTGAAGCTGGCTTTGAGCTTGCGATCCTCCTGCCTCAGCCTCCTGAGCCCCTGGGATTACAGGTGTCCACCACTGCGCCCAGCAAGACATCTTGAATGGCTAAACTCAAGCAAACCCTAAAAACATGTTTCCTCTTGCCATGGAAATTCTTACCCAGGCTTGTCAGATGGACACTGTCGGAAAGCACATTTTGCCCCCAGATAAAAGAAAGATGTCACTGAAATTCTCTTGGGTTCCATAGGTGACATTAGTATAGCCAGACCATGGAGCTTAAGGTGCCAGTTTACACGTTAGCTTCATGATGCTAAATGGAAATTCTACTCTTGTGTCAATTATGTAGGTGAGAAGTCCCCTGCCTCAGGGCCCGGCACTGGCCTGTGTGGGGGCCCAGGGGCCACTTATCTACTCATGTAGGTGAACTCTCTGCTGCTCGGCTCTAGAGAAAAATGCATCTTACATAAGGAGCTGCTCCATAGATAAGTCTGTTGTTAATATGCCTCAGACTGCCTTTGCCCTGGCTGTTATCACAGATACATGCGATGTACATCTTTTTTATCGGTGTGAATTGTACTCGTGTTTAAAAAAATAAAAAAGGAAGAGACCACAGGTTGGCATTTGCTTTTTTTTTTTTTTAAGAAGAAGTTTTGCTATAGATTCAACCCGTACCACACATATTATCCCTGATGTATAAAACTGGAACATCAAACATGCATTAGTCAAATTTGTGAGGTTTTTCAGAATGGAATTTTCTATAGTTCAGTGTGATTCAGCAGTATTTCCAGCATGCTATGACTGAGCTGAATGAACTAGCTCAGTACTGTCTGTTATGATTCTGCCTGTCGTTACTGTTTTAAAATGTGTGGAGGTGTTTTTCCACCAAGAAGAAGAAGAAGAAGAAGAAGAAGAAGAGGAAGAAGAAGAAGAAGAGGACGAAGAAGAAGAAGGGGAGGAGGAGGAGGAGGAGGAGGAGGAGGAGGAGGAGGATTTAGTTATGTGATCTTTCAGCTCAGGGAATGAAGAAGTGGGGTCAGATATTCCTATCTTTGGGCTAT
>PVKS010033392.1:0-21748 GCA_004027875.1 Aplodontia rufa
TGTTTTTGTAGTTGACATTTTTGAGGATTTTATAGATTCTGGATATGAGACCCTTGTCTGAGGAATCATAGTCCATGATACTCTCCATTTCTGTAGGAAACCTCTTGACTCTTTTGATTGTTTCCTTGGCAGTACAAAAGCTTTTTAGCTTTATGACATCCCATTCACTGATTTTTGACTTTACTTCCTTCACTTTCGGGGACCTGTTGAGAAAGTCTTTGCCTACTCCTAAATGTTGAACATACGACATTTTTAAATATTCCCCTGTCTGGTGACAGTAATTGCCCAAACCAGTGAGGATTTGACAGTCAAAAGTTCCTTCTTGAGCCATTGTCTAAAACTTACCGAGGCCAGGACACAGTGGAGTGAAAGACCAGCCACTTGTGGCATAAGTCCTGGGTGACTCCTGATTTGGTAAAGTTAATGTGTAGACAGCCCAGAGGAGTTTTGGAGTCCAAGGAGGACCTGATGTTTCCCGTGGCCTTTCAGTATTACCTGGAGGGTGAACAGGAACAAAAAGAGGCATCCCAAATTTTGACCATGTTCACCCAAATGGAGGATGGGGACGCTCCGGGGACTGGGACGTCTCCTCAGCCCACTGGGGCCCAAATGAAATGGTGGGAGTCTGGCATGCGCACGTGACTTATGGGAAGATCCCCTCAATGGAAGGTGCACCCAGAAGGCCAAGGGAAACAAGGAAATTACCCCGCTTCTGTCGGTCCAGATGAGGGGAAAGGATGGTGCAGGAATTTCCTAGCCCATATGTGGGAGAGGGGGACCTCAACCCTGGTGTGGGGAGGTCCAAAAACCCACTCAGGTTTCGGCACCAGATGTAACAATCAGAAACACGGGCCTAATTCAGGCACGGGTGCTCAAAAAGGTGGCCAGACCTAAGGGCAGCTGAGCAAAGCCCTTTATTGAGATTGGTGACCCCCAGGCCAAATCCACCTACGCCAGCACAGTGAGGGTGGACAGCAGAAGTGATGAGTGGGCAGGGTAAATGGCGCTCGCTGGCTGGGCAGCAGCTTTCTAATCCAGGGTGGAGAAAGGAAGTTGACATGCACGGCCTTCCAGAGATTGGCTGCTGGATCCATCAATCATCAGGTGACTGTGAGATGCCATTGGGGCTTGTCTGCTGGCATCTGATTGGTTGTTCTTTTTGTTCACAGGTTGCCTGGTGCCCTGGCCCAAGCCGCCTGGAACAGACCTAACATGCATGTCACCCATGAGCACTAGAAACATTCGTGGTGCCTATGAGCAACGGAGTTTTTAAAATAAATGTTGTTGTGTGTATATTTAAGGTCTACAACTTTATATAGGATACATAAAGATGGTGAAATTGCTTCTCTAGTAAAGCAAATTAACACACCCATCGTCTTACATAGCTACCCTTTTTTGTTCTCTTTTTGTAGTGAGAGGAGCTAGAATCTACTCATTTAGCAGGAATCCCATGTTTAAATGCTGCTCACTTTATGATGAGATTTCATCTTCATAAACCCAACTGAAGTTAAAAGTATCACAAGTTGAAAATATGGTTAACATCTCTATAGAGAATACTCAAAGACAAACTTCATACAGAAGAACAAGCTGACAACTCCCACAGTCCATAATCACTAAATATCACCCAAATATCCAAGATGGCACAAAATACAGCAAAGGTCACAATGCCAAAGATCCACATTCACATATCTATTCTAACACTGAACATGAATGGACTCAATGCCCCAATCAAAAGACACAGATTACCAGACTGCATCAAAAAATGAAATCTAACAATTTGCTGCTCACAGGAGACACACCTCACAGCCCCCCCTCCGAAAAAAACAGATTGAAGGTGAAAGATTGGCAAAAAAAAAAACCTACCAGGCATATGACCCGAGAAAGCAAGCCGGTGTTGCAATATTTATATCCAACAAAGTGAATTTTAATAAAAAATCAGTCAGAAGAGATGAAGAAGGTCACTACATCTCAGTAAAAGGAACACTACATCAAGAAGATATAACAACTGTTAGCATTTATGTCCCCAACTACAACCCTTTCAAATATGTGGTAAAAATATTCAAGGACATTAAACTGCTTATCAACTTGAATACAGTAATACTAGGGGACTTTAATGCACCATTATCAACAATAGACATATTATCAAAGCAAAAAAAAAAAAGATATCTCTAACCTAAACAACTCTATCAATCAATTGGACTTAACAGACAATTACAGAATATTTCATATCAAATTGGCTGAGTTTACCTTCCTCTCAGCAGCACATGGATCCTTCTCCAAAACAGACCAAAAGGAAATCTTAGTAAATACAAAAAAAGTTTGGTATGATCCCATGCATCCTATCAGACCGCAGCAGTATGACCTTAGCAATTAACAGAAAGAAAAACAACAGAAAGTACATAAATAGATTAAGAATGGATCAAAGAGGAAATGAGACCAGAAATGAAGAAAGTGTTGGAAACAAATGAGAATATGATGACACGACATATCAGAGTCTCCGGAACAGTATGAAAGCATTCTTCAGAGGTAAATTTATAACACTGAGGGCCTTCGTCAAAAATCAGAAGAGGGGCTGGTGCCCCTCAGTGGTTATGGCGCTTGCCTTGGATGCACAAGGACACGGGTTCAAACCCCACCCCAGCACCCTGTGCACAACAAAGTGTCAGAGCAACAAAGACCAAGTGAAAAACTAAGTAAAATTTATTCTCTGTTTCTCTCTCTCACCGTTCCTCACTCTTTAAAATAAAATCAGGAGAGAGCCTAAATAAATAAACTTATGCTCCCACACAAATCAATCCCTACAAAAAGAGGAGCAATCCAATCCCAAATCCAACAGAAGGCAGGAAGTAACCAAGATCAGAGCTGAAATCAAGGAAATTGAGAACAACAGCAACAACAACAAAAGAACAATACAAGGAATCAATGAAATGAAGTGCTGATTCTTCAAAATAAATAAATACACCTCACCAAAACAGAAGAACGAAGGGAAGCAAATCCACAAAATCAAAGATGAAAATGGAGACATCACCACTAATTCATCCAAAATCCAGAGGATTTTCAGAACCTATTTTGAAAAACTATTCTTTTCCAAGTTTGATAATCTGGAAGACATAGGCAAATACCTGACCACATATGACATTCTCAAATTAACACCGGAGGTCATTGAAAATCTAAACAAAGCATATAAAAGACCTCTACAATGAAAACTATCAAATATTTAAAAAAGAAATTGAAGAAGACCTAAGATGGAAAAACATTCAATATAATTAAAATGGGCATACTGCTGAAAGCCCAGTACAGATTCAGTGCAATCCCCATCTAGATACCAGTGACATTCCTCATGGATATAGAAAAAACAATTCTCAAATTCATTTGAAATAGCAAGAAACCCAGAAGAGCCAAAATATTACAAGTAATAAAGATGAAACAGGAAGCGTCATATTATCTGGCTTGAAATTTCTCTAGGGCTGTAGGAACAAAAACAGTATGGTATTGGTATCAAAACAGACATGAAGACCAATGGAATAGAAGACACTGAGACCAACCAACAAGTCCTTAAATATCTGATATTTGACAAAGGGGACAAAACTAGAGCATGTAGGAAAGACAGTTTGTTCAACAAATAGTGCTGGACAAACTGAACAGGCATATGCACACATTTGAAATTAGATCCTTATATCTCACCCTGTGCACAAATCAAAGTGAAATTAATTAGGAATTAAACTAGCAGCAATATAATTATTAGAAGAAAACATTAGAAGAAAATGCAAAGTAAATATACCTAAAAAGACTCATGGCCTTGGACTTGTGGTATTTGTAACGTTGGTTGGAACAAAGGGCATGATTCTCCCTTAAACTGTAAGGTGACGTGTATTATACACGTGTATGAAAGTCACCAGCCATGTGTGGCTCCTGAGCATCAGAAATGGGGCTTATCGCTTCCTACTTGTTCTCGGATTTTGATCTAATTTCACCTTAAATGGGATTTTCAATGATGTCACAGAGAAGTTACACCAGAAAATAATCATTTTAACTGGAGAGATTTTTCTCTTAGTAAGGACAAAATGTTACCATATTATTTGTGTCAATGATAAGATTTGGAATCAGGCTGGAAACTGATTTTCAAATAAAATATTTGGTAATCCCAGCAGCTCAGGAAGCAGAGGCAAGAGAATCCCAAGTTCAAAGCCAGCCTCAGCAACTTAAGTGAGACCCTGTCTCAAAAAAAAAAAAAAAAAAAAAAACCAAAAAAAAACCCAAAAAAAACAAAAACCCTGGGGATGTGATGTGGCTCAGTGGTTAAGTGTCCCTGCAGGTTCAATCCCTGGTATGAAAAACAATTAAGTCTTTTTGGACTGAGTCAGTTTTAATTTTTTTTAAGAGAAAGTAACACCTCATTTTCAATCAACGAAGTTAAGCTTACTCAGGAATCTTTCCTAAGGTCACACTCATTAGACCCCAGTCACTTATTCAAAAGGACTTTTTTCCCTCCAAGATGGTGAAGATCCATGTTTAGAATTTTAAAAATAAAAAACAAATTCCCCTATAATCAGTCAGTGATTATAAGGTTCACTTTTTTTTATTCATCATGGAATCAAAACTAAAAAGTAGTTTTATAAAACAATTTTACTTATGTAACAACATTCATAAGATGAAATGTACTTTTTAATTGTCCAAAAATATTGGTTTTCAGTAACTCCTAGGTGAACAGGAGTCAAGGGGCAGTGCGGGAGAACACGTTAAATTTGGGTGATTAAACTGTCTGTTGTACTGTTACACTGCTGGTGGGACTGCAAACTGGTTCAGCCGCTATGGAAAGCAGTGTGGAGAATCCTCAAAAAATTAAGGATGGAACCACCTTACGACCCAGCTATCCCACTCCTGGGAATTTTCCCAAAAGAGTTAGAATCAGTGTATTATAGAGATGTGGCTTCATCAAAGTTTATAGCAGCTCGATTTACTATAGCTAGACTATGGAACCAACCCAGATGCCCCTCACTTGATGAGTGGATACAAAAACTTTGGTACTTATATACAATGGAATTCTACTCGGCCATTAGAGAAGACGATATTATGGCTTTTGATATCAAGTGGATGGAGATGGAAAGAATTATGCTAAGTGAAGTATCCTAATCCTAGAGACTCAAGGGCCGAATGGTTTCTCTCATCTGTGGATACTAGAATAGGGTAGCAGTAGGGTAGACGGCTAACCTAACAATACTTCAAATTGAATGACTCTCAGAATAAAAGGGGGATGGCTCCCTAGGATACTTGGAGGCGTAGGGAGGGGGATAGGGAAGGGGGAGGGTGTATGAAGAACTCTTAGGAGACTGGAGAGTGGGAATATGGGGGAACCATCTCAGAAGCAGATGTCATTCCTCCACGAGCTACCCATGTAACGCATGAGTTCTTCTGGGGGAAACTGCAACAGGTGAAACCCAAGGTGGTCATCCATGTTTTGGCTTTTCCCCTGGATAACAAAGTTTATATCCATTGATTGCTAATGTTTTGATAATGTTTCCCCCTCATCTGTATCTCTATATACTCCTAATAAAAATTAAAAAATCATCTGTTGTTTGGTCATTTTCACAGTAATCATATGCTGGCTTTTGCTGTGTTCTTGTCATTTCATACTCAAAGGCACCTTTCCACCTCTCAAGGTACTACTCATTAAAGCAAACTGAAAAATATTACCAAAAATCGTGACCAGTAGTTTCAAAGTCATTTAACTTTGCATTTGTTCGTTGATCAATGACAGTCTTTTATACGCACGCATGTGCACAGGTATGTCTTGCTGCTTAGATTTTATAAGTCTCCTAAAATGTTCTCACATTTGGGGGAATGCTATGTAATTTCTTTGACTCTCGAGCATGGAGAGTTGGTCCCTAAAATATTTTCCCTTTATTTTTCAGCTGATCGTGAGCAGGGCCTATGTTCTCTTTGGTTGATACCCAATAGTCTCAATTGTGAATATGGCCAAGCTCTAGTCGTTTGGCTTTTGCTGCTTGTGGGTTCTGTCCTAAATGTTATTTAGCCTGGAATTGCATTTGCTTCATTTCTGGGGTTTGGATTTTTTTTTTTTTATTTCATTGAGAAGAAAAAAAAAGTTTCCCAGTCCACTTGAGTGGTTGACTTTGAAGCTTACAGTAGTTTTTAAATTGGTGCTTCCAACAGAGGAGCTTGCCTGCTTCCCCTGGGGCAATGACAGAGAACTCATCGCCTGATACCACTGGCAACTCTGAGATTTAAAGTGTCTCTTGGGTAAGGATCCTGTGTTTCAAAATCTCACGTCCCTTCCGCAGATGTGTCACATTAAACTCTGTCCTCGAGACGGGCCAGTCTGCTCCGGCGCCAAGGTGCTACTGCAGGCCATGACAGCAGCACTGCAGAGGTCACCCTTGACATTCAGCCTCTGTGGGGATGGGTCCCAGTGTTTCCCTGACTGAATGAAAGTGAGGCACACTTATCTAAAGTGTCTGTGGTGGTCTGCGGTGTTGCTGGGTCTAGGAATCTCGGCTGTCTTCCTAAGCGGTATCTGATTCTCAGTGTTTGCGCTTGGCCGTTCTCGGCACTCTGAAGCTTGAGCGTCTGAAGACCTGGAAGAAAGCTTTTACTGAGTCCACCGTCTGTGGCAGAAGGTCACCATTTGGGAAAAGAATATCAATACACGACAAAAGAAATCTTATGTCTCTATGTTCAGTAAGACAATTATCAAGAGGAGAGAGTTAGGCAAATAAGGGTAATAACATCAAAAGTGTGAGCCATTTCGCATATTTATTTTGTGGTGCTGGAGAGTGAACCCAGGGCCTTGCACGTGCTCAGCAAACCCTCTTCCATTGTGCCTTATCCCCAGCCTGAGATGAGTAACCTTTAGACCACAATGTTCAATGTCTACAGCACCAATAGGATCATTAACCTCCGTAAGCTCAGGGGCAATGAAATTATTCTAGAAAAGCACTCCATATTTTAATGATGATAAAAGGTTGTTTAATTCTGGAGAAGCTTTACGGCATTTATTCATACCTCATTTTTACAAAAAAATATATTTGCTGGTTTGTTAGAGGTCCTATTTTGCTATCATTTTAATGAATTATGCAGTACTTGAATCTAATAAAAACATACTCTCTGAATTTACAATCCTAATGTATTAAACAGTCCTAATAACAAAATTAAAATCTGTCACTTTTTCTGAATTTTCAAGAGATAGAAGTCAAATAGTTCCCAAGGAAGAAACCTACATAAACCCTCTAGCCTCACTTGCTCTTAACTGACATTAAAACTTACCAATTATGAAGATCACATTGGCTTTCTGTAGATCACACCTCTGAGGGGTATGATGGTATCAGTTGCCCAGGTTACTCTTCGGGGACTGAATCCAGTTTTGCTGACTAACACTAACTCTCCCCTCGTGACGGGAGATGTCCCGTGGGTGGCTGAAATGGGATGGAAAGGCTTGGCAGGTCTGTCTTCACATTGTGACTGTTTCCTTTGTTGCTGACGTTCTGGGTCAGATTCTACTATGCTCTGCATGTAGACATGTGGATTATTTGAGAAACATTTTTCCAAAACAATAAGAGTCACCTTACCTGGACTTGCCTAGTCTCCTTCTCTCCCACTCTTCAAGGCTTAAGATGCCTACCAGCCTTCATGATCAGAAACGCAGACCATGAAAGAGTGGACAGAGGTGGCACCTGAATTCCTGGAAGATCTCTACTTATCCCTGGAACAGAGGGCTATTCCCTCCTTTAGTGAGCCTCTCCCTCTCCTTCATTATTGCTGTCCTATACCTGTAATCCCTCCACCCCCTGAGGAACTCATTTGTGAGCAAATCACCCTCTTCTCCATTCCTTGATCAATGAATAAAGCTTTTATGCTTTCTCCCCAACAGTCAGCTCTTGGGCATTAGTTATGCCATGGGATGTGCTTCCAATCCTGAGCTTGGTAACACAATCCTATGTCCCAAAACAGACTTCTACAACAACACATAATATAAAACATGCAGTATTTTTTCTAAATACTGTTAGATCATTAAAATCTAAGTTTATTATAGCCAAGGGAAATGAAAATCAGCATACCAAAGAGATGCCTGTACACCCATGTTTATCATGGCACAGTTCACAATAGCCAAGGTAAGGAACCAACCTAAGGGCCCATCAACAGATGAATGAATACAGAAAATGTGGTATAGATGCACAATGGAATATTATTCAGCCATAAAGAAGAATAAAATCCTGTCATTTGCAGCAAAGTGGATGGAACTGGAAACTATTGTGTTAAAATAAGGCAGACATGGAGAGAACTTGAATGTTCTCTCTCATAAGCAGAAGCTAAAAAGCATCATCCTAGAAGTAGAGTGCTGATTAGTACAGATTGGGAAGGGTGGGGTGGGAGAAGGGTGACTGGATTTGATCAGAGCATGCTCTATATATGTATGGAAATATCACACTGAACCCCATTCATATGTGCAACTGATAACTGCTAATGAAGATTTCAAATAAATTGTTACCCATGTTAACAAATAGAAGTAAAATCTATATTTTTGATTCATAAAGAGCTTCGTAGATTTTTGTTCTCAACATTTTTATCATATGAGAATAGAATACTTCTTTACCGTGAAGACATTGTTTTCTTGGCTAACGTCAGGCTTCCACTGGTCCTCCTCAGGGAAGGAAGAACTTACTGGAGGGATTATTGGGAAGAAGTTGGGTAGGTTGCTGAACCCAGGTTCATCACTGTACATATACATAAGGCACCCTGATTCTCATTATTTATGTCTGAAGGCAAAAGGAATGGTGTGTAGACTCCAAAACAGAGACTTCAGTGAATGTGAGGATGTGAGATTCACACTCAGTGCCAAAGAAAAAAGACTTTCCAGTTTCCACATCCCGGAAAAATGCCTGGTTGGTGTCGCCACTGGTTCACCCAGATGGCCCTGTGCTGACTGAAAAGTACCATCCCTTTCTCAGACTCAAATGTCCAGGATCCAATTCTGTAGAAGGCCCTCTCTGCCCTTTGGTGAACAGATTCTCTGCACACTCCCAGGTCCCATTCCAGCCCTTCCCTCACATCCACTTTCCAGTAACGGTGGCCAGAAGCGAACCCAGGGGAGTCCAGGACACAAACCGAGGAGTTGAATCTCTTGACAAACTCTCAGTCATTTTCTTGGGAAGATGATGACTTGCTAGTTGTGTCACCATCCAAGGTCATTTCCACTGGGGACAGAAAAAGAACCATGGTCAGCCACCACACAACCAAAATGCAAACACTCTATTTGGACTAACGAGGGCAGGAAGGCCGAGCGCAACATGAGCTGGTCAGTAATCATTTTTATGTGGATTTGAGTTTCAGACTTGGAGAATAACATGCATGACATGGCTTGGAGCAACCATAGATGTCTTGTTTCTGTGGCACCCTCTAACAAAACGATTATAAAGGAAGGCTTAGCACCCAGTTGCAGATGGACTCAGGACACTTTCTAGTTTGTTTAGCAAACATCTGAAAATCCATCTCTGCAACCAAGAGGAAACCCATTTCGGGAGAGATGCTTGTGTCCACAGAGTGGGTTCTCAGAGAACATTTCTCAAAGTGTTGGTTGCTTTTGTTGATCGAAGCATGAAAATGTTTTCCTTTCTTTTGTAGTACAAGGCCTGCACCTATACAATGACCCTTTAATATTTGAATAAAAAAGACCAGAAGCAGAAGGCATTTCTCCTAAATCGATTTAATAGGCACAGTCAATATAGTATTTCTCCACCCTGGCACTATCCACATATTGGGCAGAATTGTCCATTGTAGGACTGTACGGGGCTTTTGAAGGATACTTGGCGTTGCTCTTGGTCTCTGCCCACTAAACGCCAGTAGCTCCAACCACCCTCGTTTACCTTAAATGCATCCAGACATTCCCCAATGTCCCCATACAGTGCATAATGCTGTATTCTGTGCCTTAATTCGAAGATAATATTAAAGAGGTATGGTAGGGTGTGAACAAAGAGCAGAGAAACTCTCCCATAAAAGCCCCATGCCACAATTGAACTTACTGTGCAAAAATCTAGAGGTTGGTAGGGGTTTCAGTGGGGGCAGAATACATATACCTTTTTCTTATTTTCTCAAGTTCCATACAGGATGGCTAGGCTTCAGACTTTGATAACTAAACCCTTACTGAACGAGTACCAGCTGTATGCCAGGCAGCGTGTGTGCAGTTGGGTTCTGGATTGAATAGAAACGCAAAACACTCCTTTCCTGGGCTGCTCTCTCTTGAACTCCATATTACCCCTAGTGGGGATTTGTCTAGATATTGGAAACTTTCCTTTTCTCAAAATTATTATTTCTGCACAGTTTCCTTAATATCTACGTTGGAGCCAGTGTCAGTGCACTATGGATGACCAAGACTCTCTGCTCTCCATACCCTAAAGAATCTGAAATAGCTAAAATTTGGGAAAGAAATGTACATGTTCAAAAAAACATATGAGCATCTGAAAAGGATAATGTGTCCTGTGGTTAATGAGATTTTTCTCACATCCATACATTGATACATTGAAATAGAAGGGGGAAAAATTGATTCCCTTTGTATTATAAATCAGAATTTTTGTAGTCTAAAACTAATTTTAAAACACAATGTGTTAAATAATATGTGTTGTTATAGACATAGTCTTTGATACTTTGGTTATTTTTCATTTTCTAGGTCTTTTTCTTGAATTTCAAGTTAAATACCAGACTCTCCTATTCATTTGCATTTCTCCTAAGAGCTGTTTAACACCAAATTCATATATGACATGAATGGATCCAACTGATCATGCGGTTCACTCAAGGATAAAGAGCAGAGGAATCTCACATGAAGTAGAAGATAGATTCGAAAAGTGATAAGAGAGATGGGCAGCGGCGTGGGTGATTCCTGGGACCGGAGCACCACCGTCGTTAACTCAATGGCCTGACCATTGCTCCACT
This sequence comes from Aplodontia rufa, assembly GCA_004027875.1. Lineage (NCBI taxonomy): Eukaryota > Metazoa > Chordata > Mammalia > Rodentia > Aplodontiidae > Aplodontia > Aplodontia rufa. The sequence goes on from PVKS010033392.1 coordinate 10,945, forward strand.
AGACCTGCGCTCATCTGGGCATCTGCAGCCCTACAGGATCCATGGACATTTGCTTTTGCCTTTAATGACATTCTACTCTGGCCCCCTCCTTCCTTCCTCCGTTCTCTGTTCTTTGCCCTCCACCACGCCATGCTCCTAGCATCTGCCTGCCCCACGGGCTGACAACAAATGATGGTTTTCAGCATTTCACTCTTTATTAACCTGATCATCCTTCCTGGTGGGGTTCTGGGTGGCATCTCAACTCTCCTGCAGTGTATGCTCGTCAAGGATATTTCACACGCAAAGTCACACACGCTCTTTCCCAAAGTCATTTCCCTGTGCTGCAGATATGACGTTCGCGAGGCCGGTTGCCCGTGAGTGAAGATGGCCTCAACAGCAGGGACATGGTCCGTGTTCTGGAATTACCCAATTGTTGAGGAAAAATATCTAAATAATGAGAAAGATGAAGCTTTCTCGCAGGCTTTACTCTGGGGAGCTAACGTGATTGCTGCTTCCTGGTATGAAAGAGCTTTTGATCTGTGGGTTTGGAACCGCAGCCATCTTCCCTTGTCCCTGGAAGCAACTGGGGTCTCTTCAGGTGGTGCGGGTTCACATGCAGGGTGCCTGCATGTGAGTCCACATGGCGTAGCTGTGAATATTTGCATGTATGCGGTCAGGGTGTGTGTCTTCCCAGGAGGTCTTTTCTCCTGTAGGTGGCACAATTGCCAGGGTCACCTTTCTACAAGAGTAAAAGCTTATCTCTATTGCCATTAACGTACATGCACCCCTCCGTCCCTCCCTTAGTCATACCTGGAGGTTGGCACAGCGTCGTCACTCCTCAGATGCAGACATCATGGGGCAGAGATGGATGTGCCTCTCCATCTGTGGGGCCGGGTCGTCACCACGCCAGAAGCTCCAGCCTCTGTATGCATGCCTAGAAGTACTTGAGCCTGCACGCATCCAAAATGCTTCTCAGCGTGACTTGGTGGCTCTGGGGTCACATCCGCCCAAGAAGCCGTAGGGGCATTTTCCTGTGCCTTTGGCTTCTTCCTTAGTGTGCAATGCACGTAGAAAGTCCACGTGTTTCTTCTAGTCTGCTCATGCAGGCTGAGCGAGGAAGTCACGAGGTAAGACAACCTGGCCGATCGTGGTCACTCCTCAGCATCTGTTCCAGAGCAGATTAGGAATCATGGAGCTGGTTTAGTGTACTGGATGACACTCACCACAAGCCCTAGGGACAGAGACTGCCAAGAGCTCAGCACCTCACATCATCATTAGCCTGGGTGCTCATCACAGCTAGCTGGTTGGAGGCATCCACTCTCAGCCAAGAAACACACGAGTGACCAAGACAGGGAAGGCTGGAAGACCTCAAACAGTGAGGCTGATGATGGATATTTTCAAATGTTATTTTAGCATTTTCAAATCTTCCATGATTACCTTTATGACAGAAGGATGGGTGGATGAGCGCAATACAAATGATTGTCTCTCATCAAATCCATCCCATCAATAAAGTCTGGCTTGCGGTCAAGTGCACGCTGTCCTCAGCACCACATTTCAAGCGAAGCAGCAGCCTCGTGGGATCCGCGGAGGCCGAAATGATCTTGGAAGATCTCAAGAAGACAGGGCCATTCAGATAAGCTCAAAACAAGCAGGAGGAGTGAAGACACTGCGCCACTGGGTTGCCTGCAGAATAGGACCATTTGTGGACCAATTCACATGGCTTTAGCTGCCACCATGGCTCACATGTGGTTTCAGGGGGTACCCCGAGAGTTCATGCTTTGGACACATGGTTCCTCACTGTCACAGGACTGGGAGGTGTGGAACCTCTAAGAGGTGGCTCCTGGAGGGATAATCCTTAGGTCAGTCGTGGATGTGTCTTTGGAAGCAATCGTGGGACGCTAGTCACTCTCTGCCTTCCCATTTGGCAATGTGATCGCTCCCTCTTGCATGAGGTCCCGCCATGATGCCATCTGCCATTAGGCCATCGCAGAGCCCAAACCAATGGGGCCACCTGATCTTGAACTTTCAGGTTCCCAAATCTGTGAGCTAAATGGTGCCTTTTTTTTCTATATAAAGTTATCCTGCCTCAGGGATTTTGGTATAATAATGAAAAATGAACTAATACATTTGCCTGTAACTAAGAAGCCAGTGACTCTACTTTTTCCTGCTCCTCTCCTTTGCTTTTTTCATCCCAGGGGGATGGCCCAGCAGCAGCTCAATCCATGGTTGAGCCACACCCTACACCCACTTTCACCCAGTTGTCCACATCAAGCAAAGCTCCTTGAGTAATTCATGTGCAACATCACCAGTGACATGGGGAGCTTTGTGTCCTCCTAGAGCTGCCCGAGACCTACTGGAGAAGTTTTCTAACGGCAAAGCAGGTGAGGACACATCTATCACCAAGGTAAGTTCACCTTTCTCTATCTGAAAGAGAAACGCTGCTTGCTGGGCTTTGGTCCTTTTCAACTGAATCTGTACTTGAAAATCTGGCCACGTGCACTACAGTTGGCAAGGATAATCTGCCGCAGAGGGGGAAGTGTTGAATGGGAGTCTCCTGCCAATGGGCGCCTGATTCAAGAAGGCATTTAAAATGATACTATTCACTGAAAATCTTATTGGGTGGGTGGGGGCCTTTGCTCAGCAGGTGGTTTCCTCTTTGGATGAAGAGTTTTGTAATTGCCAACAGAGATCCATCCCCAGGAGAAAAACAAGCTTTTTCCATAGCCGTCCTCCGCGCTTGCTTGGCCACTGCTTCCCAAGTGACTTTCTTAAGGTACCAGAGAACAAAAGACCTGTGCAAACAACACCAAGAGTGATCTGATCCTCACAGTGTTCTTTGCCCTTTGCAGGTGTCCCCAAGAACAAGTGACAGTGGTACGTATTCTGGAATCGCCCACCTGCCAAGAAAAGACAAATGTCTTGACTTTTGTCAGGGGAGGCTTGCAGATTCTGAGTTCTGACTGGGAGTAAAGACTGGGATGAGGTGGCCAGGTGTGCAGCCCCGGTCGTGTTTCTACAAGCAGTGTGTTTCCTGTAGGGGATGCGGGGCCGTGTGCACAGAGTGGGGTGTGTAGAGGTGAGCTGGTGCAGTGCGATTTGGAGGGTGCTCACACGTGCGCCTCTGTGTTTTTATGTCTGCCTCAGTTTGTGTCCCCCTAAACAGCACACTTGCCAGTGTCAACAGTGTCAATAAAAAAAAATCCCATCCCCATCGCTTCATGGATACGTACCTATGTTAAAACCGGTCAAATCGAACAATTTAAACATGTGCAGTTTATTGTATGTCAAATATACCTCAATTTGCTTATTTTGCATTTTTTTTAAGAAAAAAAGAAAAAGGTCACCATCAGCCAGAAAAATGTCCCCTGGGTTTTAATTGGACAAAAGAAGTTCCAAATCACCAGCACCGTGTCCATAGCAATTTCAATTCTCGATAAGCTTTCCTTTTGACCGGATCTTGATAGTTCCCTCCACGCAGGGCCAGTGGTCATGTTAGAGGAGTTATTGCCACTGTCCTCACTGGACATGAGAGGGAAAGGTGGGAGCAGTTGCATGAGTCATGAAGAGTCACACAGTCTGAGGGCAGGCGCAGGGAACGAGGCTGGGCCCTGTGCTGCCGAATCCCGTGCACTTTCTCACTGGCCTCTCCCTCCTGAGAGAAGCTCTACACTGTTGCTATGTTTTGCCATGGGTTGCGCTTAGAAAGAAGCCTTATTCCTTCCTTTCCTGGGCCTCCTTATGTGAGGCTCTTTCCAGGATAGAGACTGGATAATCCCACGGTCCTTGCTCCCTCTACCACTTTTGGCATTAAAAGGGTATTTCCTGCACATCGGTCCTTCCCTACTGCCCTTTCTCTTATTCCCAAATCCTTTTTATTAAAAAGAAGGTCTCAGAATCAATTTGGCCCCGTCCTAATCATGGAGTGTGCAGTGGGGCAGGGCTTCTTCCTTTCGCAGTGCGCCCCTGGTGCCATGTGCCAACCCAGTTCTGGCAGGAGTCTGAGAAAGGAGAAGCTTCCAGGCAAAGATGGGGGGCTGGGAAACTTCAGGTCTACTATTTCCCTTCGGATAAAGTTGCAAAGAATGGGAAATTCCAGTCCCATGTGCAAGCCTGTCTCCCGTCCCTCACACCAGCCACCGTTTGTGTGTGCTGGGTAACCAACACTACACTGAATGAAAAGAGATGCAAGAGGACTTCTTCAGGGATTGAGGGTGGGCTGGGCCCTGGCTCCCCTTCCTCAAGGAAGCTGGGTCCTGCATTGCAAGGGGAGAAGAGAGAAACTCAGCCTTGGGAGAGCACAATCCACATTCATTTCCCTGTCAAATTTACCAGTTGAAATAGGTTCCCAGTTGCTTCTGCAGGGATTTGCTTTCAGAAAACAAGTGCAAGACAAATTATGGTTGAGCTTCCTTTAGGCTCATGAATGCTGTGAGGAACATGTGATATTTTATTAGAATGTGACTGTCCTATAGGTAATGATATTTTTTCCAAATTGAAAAAAAAAAAGATAAGACTACCGGATAGGAGAAATTGTCACCCGATGGCCCCAGAGACTATCTTCTCCATGATCAGATTGTTCAAGAAATCCTCAATTTCTAAATCATCATTTCCCAATGGCATTCACAGGGCTCCCTTTTGTGACTGACATTCAGGCTGGAAGAGTCCGTGGAACAGCTGCCCAGCAGGCGTCATGGGTACGAGCTGCACTCAGAGCCCTGAGCGGGACCTTGAGGGGGAACAATTTACAGAAGAAGAAAGGAAGAAACGAAAGATATCCAGGTCACTTGAGGGGGTGGATTTCAAGGTTTCAAGCACAGGAACAACAGCTTAACATCATCATCTGGGCCCCACCAAGGACGCACACAGCCCCCTTCTGGGTGGGAAGGACAGGACATGGACTTCATGGCTGGACACTGGTTGGCAACCTCCCTAAAAGCCTGCAGAGAGGGGCTGGACTGCCTTCCCGGCCGCATCCCCTCCTCCTCCGTGGGCGTCACAGTCTGATGGTAGCGGTTACACCAACAGAAACTGGGGAAAGGCAGAGACCAGGCGTCAGGGGCCCACTGACCCCAACTGGCACATGAGTCAATGGAGACAGATGCCAGGGTCTGTCCAGAGACAGAGGTTCCCAAGTCTGAGATTCATAAGCCAGAGCAGAGACCCGTATTCACTTTTCACTTGCTTCCTTGTGTAGACACTGCTAGCTGAGAGCTGTGTGGACCAGAAACGCGCTGAAGCGGGAGGGCAGCCTTGTGGGGTACGGCCACCGAGGCGGCAGCACATTCTAGCTGCAGGGCAAGTTGGGGGGCGGGAGCATAGGCTTCACTGCAGGGAACGCTGAGTACGGCGATGAGGGCTAACCCTGCAGTCCAGGTGTTCCTTGCCGCTCCCTCATACGACCTGGAGGGCATCACTCCTTGAATTCTTTTGGAATTTCTTGAAATTCTCAGCCCCAACCTCTACCTGTGTCCTCTGACTCCTGGGTAGAGGGATCCTGTCCCTGACTGGTCACTACTGGGCAGACCCTGTGTCCTCTTTTCTTCTCCTTGTCTCTGAGCTCAGCCCTGGGCAGCCCATCTTAGTCCCCGTGAGTGTCTATGAATCGGCACCAGGGCTGGGATCTCTCTCACGTGTGGAAAGGTTCTTACTTCTCTGTTTCCAGCCTGTTGGGAGCACTTGCCCAGTGCCAAGGAGGTGAGGGTAGGAACCTGAAGACCATGTCTTGTCCCCCCACCCCATTCCTGCTGTCCTGATTCTGTCTTGGCAGGTTTCACAGGGCTGTTCTTCACTTTCGCTCACACAAGGCCCTGCTAGGAATCCCTCTAGGGCTGGAGGTTGACCTCATCATTTAGCGTTCCCACGCTGGCCCGTTCTCACCCACATGCCCAGTTTACTTATATGTGACCAATTGGATCAGGCCAGCAAACTCTTCTGCAAGGCAGCCCAGGGGAGGGGAGTTGTGTCTTCCTCACCTTTGGACTCTAGGTCTGTCCTGTCCAGTGTGGCAGCCACACCATTTGGGGGTGCTGTTTGCAGCTAGTTTAACTGCACTGGTGGAGTTGGGTAGAAGGAGTAACTTCTAACGCTTTATAGCACAGTAGGGTTACTCTGGCTGACAACCATCAATCAAGGGAGGTTTTCCATGTTCCCAACACGAAGAAATGATAAATGTCTGAGGTGATAGATATGCCTGTTACCCTGATTTGCCCATAATGCATTGTGATCATATGCTGAAATGTCATAATGAAAATGTACCTCCCAAAGATGTATGCTTACCGTGTACCAAGTAAAACAAAAGTATGTTTTGAACTGAATTAATCAATTAATGAAAATGAAACACACCCAATCCCTTGGTGACATTTGCCACATTTCAGGTACCCTAAATAGCTACATGTCTACAACATAGCACGTTCCCATTCACACAATGCTCCGCTTGGCAGCGGCTCTGAGCCTGGCATGGGGTCTGCTCAGTGAATTTTTGTAATAGGAAGTGTGTCCATCACAGTTGGAATTTCAGGTTGATGAGATTTTATTGTTGACAGAGATAATGATCCCACAGATATGGGGAAGCAGGAAACTGAAAGTTGGTTCCTACAGCTCCTCTTCCTCATTTGAAGGTTTGTGACTTCCAATGAGACCAAAAGAGGTGGCTTGCTGAAGCCTTCTGGCTCCGCGGAGCCCAGGGAGAACCAGAGCAAGGTGATCATGTGTGATATACTGATGACCTCAAATGGAGTAGGAGCCATCGTCTCAAAATAACTTCCTTGCTTACATTTGTGTCGCCAAAGATTGGGTTTGTTGGCAGGAGATAGGATGCAAGGAGCAATGAATGAAGTCACTCCAGGTTCAGTACAGTACCATAGACTGGACCTGATGGGAGCAGGGTGCCTGAGCAGTCAGGATTCACCTGCTGCTTTGACGACCTGAGGAAGGGGGGTATGAAATCAGAAAGAAAAAGGAAACATGTGCCGGTGTCCGGCTTGTTCTCTTCATATCTCGGTGGCCTAGCAGGAAGAGGCATTGTGACTCTGGGCCCTGAGTACACTGCGTTTGTAACCGTCTCTTCTTGCTCTGGTATTTAAAGATGGTCTTTCCCACCTTGGCCTCAGCCTTGGGTTTTGGGTGTGGGCCTGTGGTGCACAGTACATGGTGGGACAGAACTCTCTCAGTCACAAGCTAGCACCTGGAGATAAAGTTCCTCTAGCACTGGCCAGGTGGTGGTAAGTCGACCCTCCCCTCCGCACTCCCAGGACTTGCAGGTGAGGACTCATTCTGTCCTCGATGTCCACTCTTGCATCACAGGGCACAGCCTGGGATGGGTGGGGGTTGAGGAGTTATTTCCATTGGGCTTCCTGCACATGTTCCCATGATCTGCAGAAGCAGAACTTGACTACGTTCCTGGCATCAACTCCTCACCCTGTCCCAAATCCTGGGACAAGGAATAAATCTGAAATCACTTCCTTTTGAGAAGCCCGGGTCTCCTTCCAAGCTGGGGAGGAAGGTTAGAGGACGTGGGAAGAGGTTGCTGGGCTTGCTGCAACCTGGCCATCCAGCCCCACGGGCCTTGTCTCCTGGAATCGAGTAGGCCCAAGATGGAGCCTGTGGGCAGATGCCCTCATCAGGCATTCGGCACCAGCTGGATAACACTCCCTGCTCCCTGTCTTCAGACCTGCCAGGTGCCTTCCCTCCAGGCCCTTCCGTGACTCAGTGCAAACCATGGCAGCTCTCAATTATGTGGCCTCCTTGAAGTCTGCCTGCTCAAGAGTCCCTATTGCCTTACGTGCAGACTAAGGGACTCGGACAAGTTCCTTCACCACTGAACTTGTCTTCATCCTCTTTAATCAGTTATGGGACTCTCGTGGGGTGGGGGTGCTCCCCGGGTAGGACCATTTCTTTAATTGATCAATGCATCCATCAAAGACTATGGCCGTATGCTCTCGATTATTACAACTTTCTTATATTAAAAAAAAAGACATTAGAAAGGAAAGGGCATTATTCAAGAGAAGGAAAGCAGGCCGTGAAGAAGGGGGGCATATATGCATGTTGAACTTTTTACGTGTGTGCATCTATCTCTTTTGCAGATGTACTTCTACCTGTGAACTAAGGTAGAAACATCAGAAATAACCCGTGTTGGTGGTGAAGGAGGTCATGAAGGTGTCAGCCTAGGATGGGTGACCTCTGAGACATCGCAAAGCACCAGGGCTGTGCCCTGGTTAGGCTGTGGCCTCAGGTCATACCCCGTACTCCTAATGTGCATGTACAATCCAACACCCATAGTAAGACTCTGAGTGCCACCCCCCTCACTCAAAAGACGAGGTTGAGGCTGGTGTTGGACACAATATTATTCCATCTCCATGCCTGAGCAGGCCCACCACTTTGCCCCAACTTGAGGAAACCATGCTCTAGTCCAGAAGGGTTTGTCGAAGCAGCCTTTTGTTCTTAGGGTTTCCAGAAAGTGCCAGAGGGCAGAGGCTCCTGGTTTACAGGTGCCTTTCATTGTGGTAGCTATTGAGCCTGCCAGCTACTTAGGGTTCTCTAGATCTACCTGGTAGTGGCCTGATAAGCTTGCTGAGGTATGTGTAGCAGTCAGGGCCTGGGGTTTTTGCCTAAGTCCTCAGAATTCCCAAGCATCCCAAAGTGAAGCTTTTGAAGTCAGTGTCATGCAGAGAACTCCATGGAGACAGTGGCTGCCTCCTGGAAGATCGGGATGACAGAGGTGTCCTTTTCTGTCACTGTTATAGAATTGGAGAGCTGGCAAAGGATGTAGATCAGAGACCCCCCTCCCTCACTGCAGAGCTGAAGTCATCCAGATCCTGTACGGTCTGTATCAGGCCATACAGACCCAGAGGCCTGAGGCCTCACCTCCACTCTGAATAAGATAGGGTAGGTAATGGGACCTGATTAAAGCTTTTTCAAATATAAAGACCACCCCACGAAAATAATCCGTAGAAATGTTCCAAACATTGCATCCAAGTGTTTGTCCTGGAGTGGCAGGAAATGGAAGTGGGGGTAGACCTGAATGGAGATTACGGGAAAGTTCAAACCAAGGGCTAAAAGGGCATAGCCAATTAGAAGGTCATGGGTCAAACCAATAGCGTTGATACTTTTCCAATACATTGAGCATACCTTTTGACCAGTAGTGTTGGGACTCTCCCAAGATCTGATTAGCACAGATATTGATCGATGCCCCTACTCAGTAGCTATATAAGCCCCTAGACTGGTACATTTAAGTGGCCACCCCTATCAGGTCTCCTCTGGCCTTATCAGCAGTGCTATCTCTTTTCTTCTCACTTAAATAAATCCTACTCCTTTCACTCTTGCCTTCCATTGTTGTCCATGGATTTCATTCTTCAAATTTGTGGGTGGAGAACCCTGAAAGACAATGGTGGTGAGCTGTTGAGATCAGCTGTGACACTGCAGGGCAGAGCCTGCTATTAAGAGTTGCATTGCGCCACTCCATAGCAGCGGAGAAGATTCTAGCTTTGCCAGCTTCAGCCCTCAAGAGTTCACTTGGGCAGGCATCCCCTGCTGTGATCAGCTGCTAACACTGAAACTGCCTTTCTAGGCTACAGAAGCCAGCACAAGTAGAGAACTGAGTTTTTGTCTTGACTCTAATTCCCCCTTCCTTTCCCATGGCCACCCCATCACCACTACTGCTCCTAGTCATCCAACACCAGATGAGGAGGACTCATAGTGAGAGAGCAGCAACTTGCATTTATTTCCTCTTTCATTTCCTTTTTATCCTTTCTTACACTTAGGAGCTCTTACTTTGAGCTCTTCTCCATTCCCTCTTTCCCACATTTATGATTCTCATGCCGAAGGTCCTGTTCTCATCTAGGTCCATGATGTCCTTGGATCTTCAATGTCTGCTAAATCTCTCTGCAGCCCCCCTTCACCCTCCTCCTTGGTCTTGCCCTGATTTCTGCACCCTTGAATCCTGCTGAGCTCCCTGAATGACCTGTCAGGGCTGGGGTGGGGTTGGGGTTGGAAGACTTGGTCCCCAGAGAGCTGTGGCTGTGCTCTGGACACCCACACAGGGGTTCTTCTGCACCGAGTGGCTGTGGACATGCACAGTTGCTCTCTTTCTTCCAGCAATGAAGATTGTCCCAACGAGACTCTGTTCCCAGCCCTTCCCTTGTCCTGGACTCCAGACAAGGGGTCAAGGAAGTAAGAAGAGATGAAGAAGAACAAGCGGAGGAAATGTGAGTGTGGAGACAGAGCGGGAGGCTGAGCAGATGGCAGCTAAGGGCCCATGTTCCCCATGGCTTCACTGACTTGCCATCCAAACTTCAGGAAAACCAACAAAATCAAGTAAGGGACAGAAGTGGCTGCTATTGTGTGTGCCCACGCAGGCAGAGGCAAGAAGATAGGAAACTGTGAAGTGAAGGGTGCTTGACAAAATACTCGCCTACAAAAGTGATTAAAAAAAATTAAAATCACAAGCAAGTTTAACAGGGAAGATTAAAGGTAAAAAAGGTATGTTTGGAGCAGCATGGGAAGGGGGGCCAAAGAGCTCCAGGAAGCTGTCCGTGATTAAGGTAGGGTCTCAGGATGGATCCTACAGAGGGTAGGGCAGGAGGGCAGGGTTTGGCTCCACCCTGTGCTATCAGACCTCCTGCTCCTCTAGGGACCCAGATGTGGGGGACTTATCCTTTGCACCCAGGGGTCCTAGGCACCCCCTTTTCCTCTGCCTCAGGTTCACCGTCCAGGGGAGCAACCCCTAAAGGCCGCCCAGATGAATGCCCAGGGGAATTTTCTCCTGCAACACCTTCTTAGACACTCTCTGCTCACAGACAGCGCACTCAGCAGAGGACCTTCTGCTCCT
>PVKS010033393.1:0-21752 GCA_004027875.1 Aplodontia rufa
AAATTGAGACAGATTAGGAGAGACAGTGAAATGGCTATGTAGTCAGGGCAGAGGGCCCCTATCCAAGAGCTAGCTAGCAGAGGCAGAGAGTGATTGACAAGACATGCTGAGGGCCTTCAAATGCAAAAAGACCTTGAGGTTCACCCAAGTCCCTGACTAAGAGATGGGGGTGATCACAGGTGGATACTAGGAAGTATTTTCCACCTTTTGTTTTAACCAATGGTGCTCTTGACCAGTTTCAATGCCTGTTTTACATAGATTTTAACCAATGGAGTTGATGCATTTCTCAATGCCTGCTTTGCATGAATGTTAATTATGCTCATACCCCAAATCTATATAACCTCTGGCCTAACCTCTATTAGACGGTGTCCTGCTTCCAGTTACCCCTCTGCTTTGCGGACTCTCTGCTCTTCTTCCTAAATAAATCCTACTCCTTTACTCCTCCTTCCGTGGTTGTCCATGGATTTTATTCTTCAAATTCGGGAGACAAGGACCCAGAAGATCAGCACCAATTTCCCGGGGTGTGTTCCCCCACCAAGAGCTGCAATGCGCCACAGAAATCACAGCTCTTAGCTGGGTAGGGTAGCTGCTAACACTTTTGGGCTGCAGAGACCTGAGGGACCTGCAATCAGCCCAAATTCCCAGTTTTATCGGGGAATCGCTGCAAACACTAGAAGCAGGTTGTTTTGGCTGCTGGAATCTGTAGAGGCCCAGACACCATTCACCAGCCGGAGCAGAGAATCCGGCCTCATCTCAAAAACCCCGCATCAAAATCACTAACTAGGAATAAGGCCAGGCACAGGCTTATACAATAACTCTCATTAATGTGGGTCCAGGGAGGACTCCAGACAAGCACAACATAAACTCTGGACCTCACCAAGTCTCTATGATCAAACTCAATGCATCCTCATTTTTATTTGCAGTAACTGATGAATATGGAAAATTACCCAAAATCACTCATGTAAGCCATACAACAAATCCAGTACTCACTGTTTTGAAATCTAGTGACTAGGGCCCTTATTGGAATCTATTGCCTCTGAGCCCTTATCAGAAATCACGCTCTACCAAAACTCCAGTTTTAACCAGAAAATTCAACCTCGGTCCCCTCAAAACTTCATTCCCTCTATATCTACAGCAGGCTGTAAGCGACAAGTGGGTCCCAGACTCGACTGGGCCCCCCTCCACAGGTATCTGCAGAATAAACCTGTGTTACTCTTGAGCCATCACTCTCCTCTCTCTTTATTTCCTTCATTTCATCTTTTTCCTCACATAATGGTGCCAAAAAGCAGGACCACATGATGGAGCTCTAACGCTCCCTTGGTATTCCTCCTTCCTGTTTTTGCCTTACCCTTCATCTGTCTCTTTTTTCTCCTTCATACAAGATTTGAGATTCAGCACACCATCAATTTCACTACCTAAAAGGCAGCCAGGGGCTGGAGCAGTGGCTCAGCAGTTAACGTGCTTGTCTTGTATGCCTAAGTCTAGAGATTCAAATCCCAGCACCACCTACACCAACCACGGCAACATGAAAAATAAATAAATCTGATTTTCTATCTCTCTCACTTCCCCTCTCTCTTTAAAAAGAACAGAAAAAGGTAGCCAGTTTGTGACCCAAAATCTCTCCCCTTCTAGGGTGAGATTTTTGTATCCTCATTGCTGTGTGAATGGAGCAAGAGCTTTTCTGAGCTCTTTATAGGTGTCCTCTGGAAACCTCATTCTTCTCTCTCTCCTCTTTCTGTCTGACTAGACCTCCAGATCACAGATTTATTCTCCATTTTGTTCTCACCTGCAACACTAGTTATATTGATCATCTCACCAGAGAAGCAAGACTCCATATCTTTTGTAGAGGTGCCCTGCTAGAAACTTTCTCTTTTCCAGACCCCACGTGTCCTCACCTTTGGATCAGAGTTGTTTTGCGCACTCGGTCCCGCTCCCAGGTGTTCTGGCTCTGCCACTGGGTGATAAAGAATGAATGGAGGATACTTCTTTTCTCCTATCACTTCTCCATTACTCAATGGCCAAAATTTGGAATTCAAGACCTTTCTAATACTAATGGGTATAACTTCCTACAACAAAATAGCCAATGGTCTGAACAGGGACCTGTATATCAAGGTTCCCACCAGATGGCTTCTCTGGGCCTTTGTTTGACTTTGGCCTGTCTCTCTCTCTCTCTCTCTCTCTTTCTCTCTTTTTCTCTCATCCCCACTATCTCTACCATCTTTCCCTCCAGGGTCTCCAGTAAGGGCCATTCATATTGTTGAACATCACATCTACCACCAGCCATAACCTACTGGGTGAATGACTCTTCTATATTCCTGGCTTTCTTTCCACAGGTGTCCTTGGGGCCCTCCTCAATCCATCTTGCCCAGCATGGGCCAGATCCTACCAAATCTTCCATGAGGCACCATGAGGCGTCTTCCCAAACAGATCCAGACTCTGGGTCTCCAAGACACAGTCAAATCTGAAAGAATGATATTACAAGCTGGACAATAACAGTCAGTGGCCTAAAAATGGCACATTTGACTTAAAAGTTACAGAGATCTTAAAAATTCTCCACTGCAATGACAAATGGTCCAAGATTCTCCATGTCCAGCCTCCATTCCAGGCCTGGTACCTGTACTCCAGATATTCTCTCTGACCAAATTGCTCAACTTTTCACATTTTTCTCTTCAAAGAAAAGCTTGTCAAGGGATCCCTCTCTTGGGACCCTTCCCTCTTTGGGAGTGCTGCTTCCTTTATATTTCTCTAAATCCTGTTAACTTTGCTCTGTCTGATCCTGTGTCCCTAGACTTCATTCCTCAAATTTACAAAACAGAACTCACCCAGCCACCAGCCACTTTCTGTATTACATTCACAGGGACTCACCAGGGATCTTCTGAAGGGGAGTGAAATGGACAGTTTTTCTTTTACTTTTCTTCCAGGAGTTCTCTACTCCATTTTTTATACTTTCTCTCTCTCTCTCTCTCTCTCTCTCTCTCTCTCTCCCTCTCACTGTCTCTCAAAAATACCAGGACTCTGTCAGCCACATGGCTGCCAGACCCAGGGGAAAGGTTTAGCTGAAGTGAGACTTATCAATTGCTCTCTGCCTTACTAGATAGAATGTTAATCTGATCTTGCTTCAGTCTCTTTTCACAGCAATCTGTTCAATCAAGAAACGAAGGTCTCTCTTAGAATCACCCTAGTTCTCTGGCCAGGCTAGTGCCCGGTGTGAATAAAGGGTCTCTAGAGATGTCCAAAAGCCATTCGATCATATGGAATCTCCTTCCCCACTTTTTTCTCCTTTCCTGGCTTCTCACCTAATGTTAAAAGAAGGGCCTCAGCAACTCCTTGGATCACTGAAATCACTTCTTAGTGTGATCTAAGGATGCTAATGCAGAGCCCTGCCCTTCGATCTAACAGTGAGTGTGTCACCCCTTTCTCCTTCTGTTTCTCTGTCTTGTAGCAATCACCTCCAATATTAGGGAACAGACAGATACTGACGGAAATTAGGAGAGATCGTAAAATGGCTAGGTAATCAGGACAATGGGATCCATTCAACCACACCTGGAAGCTAACCTGCACAGAGAGATTAACAGGCATGCCCAGGGCCTTCAAATGAAAAAGACCATGTGGCTGGCTCACCTGTGGGAGCAACTCCTCTATCCCAGAGGCAGGAAAACTGAAAGTGGAGAAGAGGGGGTGAACACCTAGCAGGATCTAGGAAACATTTGCTACCTGTTTTACATAGATTTTATCCTACGATTTTGGTGCTTAGTTTCAATGCCTGTTTTACATAGAGTTTAACCAATGATTTTGGTGCATTTCTCAATGCCTGCTTTACAAAGATTTTAATCAAGTTTATATCAAAATGTAAGGTAACTTCATGAAAAGGGTGCCGAAAACTGGATGGCAGGATATGGGAGAGTAAATGAGATAACAAATCATTTAAGAAGATTGAGTTTTAGAAAGAAAGAAAAAACTTAGTCAGGGTTACTTGTGGTTACTGTAAGGAAAGGCAAAATGGAAATAAAGGGAGAGGATAGCAGTGGCTCAACAATAATGCAGGTTTATGAGGGAGAAACCTGTGCAGGGGGCCTAGTGGATCCTGGGACCCATCTACTACTTACACCCTGTGGTAGATATAGAGGGAATAAGGCAGGGAGAAGACCAAGGTTTAAGTTTTCTGGTTAAAATAGAAGTTTCAGTAAAGTGTGATTTTTCTGCTAAGTACCTGGAGTAAATAGATTCTGATAAGAGCCCAGGTCAATGGATTTTGAAACATTGGTGGCTGGCTCACATGAATTTCTGGTAATTTTCCATATCCATATTCCAGACACTAAAGAGATGTAATGAGTTTGGTCAATAATAATAATTTTCATCCAGTTAGCATGTAAACAGATATAGGTTTTAATTCCACTGAAGAAGATTCCCTTCAGATCATTTTTCTGATGGAATCATGGATCTACCTGAGGACACAGCTTCAGCTGTCAGCTTCTCAATTGATACCTCTGTTTTGCTCACAGAGATTTCACAGCAGTGAGCCTGGACATTTTCCTGAGATTTTAATCTCAACTTCAAGGTATTCTTCCTGTCTTCTGTCTGAAGACACTTGGCTTCAAATCACATGTTCTTCAGACTTTTTCCCGCAGCTTACGTCCATTGCTGCTGTCATTTCCAATGCACCATTTCATTCTCCCTGTGACTCAATGACGTGAATGTGATTCTAACATTGTTCTTGACTTGATTTTCTGTGAACAGAATACCAAAATGATTCTTCCAACACCTGGAACTTTAGATCTTTGAACTCCATTTCTCTAAAGCTCTTGTCTTCAACTCAGTCACAATGTTGCTTGGTTTTATTTAGTGCTGTGGGACCAATGGGTGCAAAAATGCCATGATCTCAGATTCTTTGATCTTGTTCTTTGAACACCACCTCTTCTGCCTAATTTGCTGTATAACTTTGAATTAAAATTTTTAAATCTCTTAAAACTTTTATTTCATTGATCTACCATTTTTTGTTTCTCTTCTACTTGATATCTGATTCATTATTCCTAAGATTGAAATCATTGTCATTAATTAGCTCAATTAAATATCTTCTGAGCAGGTACTATGTGCTACTCTATTTTGAGTATTTTGGGATATATTAGCACACATAGATGGAAAGGTCTCTGTCTTCATGAATAATGAAGGTACTCCCTTACAACACTACTGTATGTCTATTAAAGCTGAATTATCCTGTGACAACAATTACACCAAAATATTGATGAATTCCTCAAAAAGGTTTAGATATATCCATATTATATGTTTACTATCAGTTGACTTTGGTTTTCCTTTTTTGAATGAGGAACATGCTGTATCTTTAGCTTGCCTATCATGGAAAAGAAAATAACAAGCTATGGATGTGATTGACCCTAAAAATTACAGCTTCTAGATGGAATGAATTTTTCCACAAAAAATATTGTTCTAGAAAAGCAATGCTCTCTACATAAATATACATACATATATAAATACTATTTTTCAACTAAAAATAAAATTACGAAATCATGTAGCCAAAAATAAATGCATAACATTCCTAGGAATGAGGTTTGGAGCTCAGCAGTTGGAGTGCTTGCCTGACATGCATAAGAACCCAGGTTTGAACGCCAACACCATATACAATGCTACATGTCAGGAAACAAAAGCCGGATGAAAATATAAATAAAATTTATTCTCTCTTTATATCACTCTCTCTCCATGTCTCCTTCTCTCTTTAGAACAATAAGAATAACAAAAAGGTGTTTATGAATTTTAAAAAATGCAGGGACAAGGTAGACTTTTGTCCTTTAATAATAACAATACCTTGGTGAAGTTACAGCCTTTGCTATTTGTAACATCTCTACTCATCTTGTTATGCATTCATACAGTTCACTTGACTGGTGAGAGAAAAAGTACAACAACACAGTATGTTGCTGGACCCAATTTTACATGTGTAACAACAAAGATCAAAGATTATTTATGATGGCAGTAAATAAAAGCAGTGGTTTCTGTTATGGGTTTTAACTGACTCTCCATAATTCACTAATATCCTAAATATTACTGTGACAGAATGTGAACTTCTTTTGAGATAAGGTCTTACTAAAATGAGGACATTAGTGTAGGCTGTGATCTATAACTTGTGTCTTTACAGAGAAGACTTGAACACAGAGACACACATGCGGGGAGTCTGCCATGTGAAGACGCATATGGATAAGGTGGCCACTACAAGGTAGGTGGAGATATCTGAGGTAGATGTTTTCCTCACATTTCCAAGAGAAATAAACCCTGCTAAAACTTTGATTTTGGAGTTTTGCTCTCCCAAACTGTGAGACAATGAATTTCTGTTGCTTAAACATTCACTCTGCAGTACTTTATTAAGGTAAACCTTAGCAAACTATTATAGTCTCCAAGATATCCATTTAACTGCCCACCTCATACCTTCTCCCTCCCCTTCCACCCACCAATAACATGTGACCCATTGTTTGCCAGTTGAGGGCTTCACTTTCTATTTATCTGAAAATAGCCAAGTATTAAGAAGGCGTCGTCTTCAGGCTCTTTCCATAATGTGATCTCCTTTAGCAGCATCTGTGTAAACACACCCTGCATCATTTCCTAATAACATAGGTGGAGAAGTTGGAGCAGTGGCTCAGTGGTTACAGTGCTTGCCTGGCATGCATGAGGATACAGGTTCAAACTCCAGCACCACATATACAAAGAAGTGTCAGAGAAACCAAAGCCACATGAAAAGCTAAATAAAATTGATTCTCTCTCTCTTTCTTTCACTGTCCCTCTTTCTCCTAAAAAAAGAAAAAACAAAGCAACAACAAAAAAAACATAGATGGAGTATCCTTATTTCTATCCAAAATCAACCACTCTATTCCCTCCCTCCCTCAAAAGATGTCACCTCAGTAGTTCTTCCATGCTTCTCCTATATAATTAAATAATCTGACACTTTTGTAACAGACCTGTCACTACATAATATGTTATCAAAGGGTAATATTTTAACATTAGTTGGCTTATCCAAGGCAGCATTTTTCTTCATTCACATCTGCAGCACAATTCCTTGAAATTATTGACATTTTCCATTCTCTCTAGGTCCTCTCAGACTTCCTTTTAAATCTGTTCAGATCAAGCTTTCTCACCCTTTGCTTTACTGAACTAACTCTCACTATGGTCGGTACAACATTTGATAACCTTTGTGAACTCTACTTCCTGATATTTATGCTTTTGTGTAGCCCTTATGCCTTCAGAAAGGGTGGGACCCATGACTGAATTTCAGCTCTTAGAGTGTAGTTAAGGTGAAGGGATGTACTTTATTACGTTCAGATGAATATATAACTAACTGACTTAGGCCTCTAGTTGAGAGACGTTCCCCTCTTGATTGCTTTGGTGAAATTGTGATTGCCTTATAGAAGTTCACATGGCAAAGGAGAGAGCTTTCGGCCAACAACAAACTGAAGGCATCATATAGCCAATGGCAAGAAACTGAGGTTTTTAGTCTAAAAGTGCACGAGGAATCGTAACATGCTGACAACTGTGTGAACTTGGAAAAGGATCCATTCATAGTCAAGATGAAATCCTGCTTGGATTGCATTTTTCAGATAATTCTTTATAGCAGAGAATTTATTAAAATCATACACAGACTCAACCCCCAGATCTATGAGTTTAAAATGTGTTGTTATAACCACTTATTCTATATTACTATTATTATGCAGTAATAAATAAGTAATGCACTCACCCAGGCACCACGTTGTTAAACTTAACGATAAGTTCTTTTTCCTCCTCTAAATTGCTCTTCAGGTAACGTGATTTATTACTCCCTTACTTGAGTTCTAAAATTTTTCGATTTTCTTTCTTGCTAATTTTCTTATAGATATTTCTCAGTCTCTTTTCCAAGATTACTATTTTCTCTTCAAAACCTTAATACATATTTTTCCTATTGATCTAGTGTCAAGTGATGATCTTTATTTGATTAGAATTATTTGACTTCAAGAAATTGAAACTCAATTTAATCTTAGGCAAAGAGTAATTTCATTTCCTTTCTCTGTCCCCAACATGGAGATGATAAAACTAGAGATAGTCCCCACAAGAGACTAGCTCCTAGTATTCAGTGTCATCCATCAGTCTAGCTGTCTCCCTCCTGCCCCTCATCTCAGCATGCTGGCAGATTTTGCCACTGTGTCTCTCCTTACATGGCCTGATCTCACTTTTTCCTCTGAATCTCATGTCAGATATACATATCTTCTTCCCCTAAGATCTGTATAAAAAGCCGTAAGTAGTATCAAAAGGACTTAGATTTTCTTATCCTAAACTCTGGTAGTAAAACAAGTAAAAGAGTCACTTGGAAAACCTGAATAAAATAGCAAAAATTTAATTAACCAGAAGTTGCACTTTTAGAAAATAAAAAAGGAAGATGAAAGGGTAAATATCCATTACACAGTAGTAAACGCTATTAAATTTTCAACTTCTCTTCCCAATAAAATGCTTACCCAGTTTTGAAATGTGCTTCTCAAGCAACAATAACAATAATTAGTTTATTTTATTTTCACTATATTTCATGAACTCTAATAAATATCTTATAAGGATATCAAGATATCCTAAAGAATCTTTAATGTGTAGACACTATTACTATTCTCATTAGCACAGGAGGAAATCCAGACACCTTAAGGAATTCTCCTAAGGTACTTCTGTTTTTAACAATTACAGCTGAAGTTCAAACCCTGACTGGCTGATCCAAACTCCTACACTGGATATTAAATGTTACTAAAGGAATGAATCTGCAGATGCTTATTTTTATGGGAGCCAGTCCTTCCAGATCTTTCAGGTGGTTACAACATAGCCTTTGATGACAAATATTCCTTAGGTGTGAAATGATTCTAGTAATCCTTTATTAAAGTAAACTAGTTAATTTCTTAACCTCTTGTCTGTGCTTCATTTCTCAATAGGACAAATGGAATAGAGGGATAATATCTATATTTGATGAATTAAATAATATAATGCATTGTAGACTTTATTGACATATGGAGTTTTCAATATTAATTATTCTGTGGTTAACAGATGTCAGGACTCCCAAGCGACTATGCTTCTGTCTCTTATAATCTCTTTCTTTAAAAAAATTAGAATTAATTTTTAAACAGAGTTCTAGATATTTACTTGTCTATCTTCACATTTTGGGAAAATTGTGATTGGATTAACATAGGTGGTTAAAATAAAGAAAGAAAGGTGAGGAAACCTACGGACAAAAAAGACTTAGATTTTTTATGTCTGTTTACACAGTTCTGGAGACCAGTTACTTAAAATAAATCACAGTATGTCATATGCCTTAATCTACCCACATGAATCTGTTACCTGTATTTTCTGACTTTACGTTACCTTACACTTAGTGATGAAGTAACTAATTTCATCTTGACTATGGGCTCCACTGTGTGACTCCATTTTTCATTAGGATAAGGCAGAGTGATGCCAGGCAATTTCTGAGCCTCCACCTCTCCTTTTGCTGTTTCCCCCTTATAATTCTTCTGGCCAGTTTTGTTAGCCCAGAAAAGAGACGAAAGCACCTGGAACAGAATAACATTCAGTCCTAGTAGAGTGAACAAGTCTAGTAAAGGCCTCCCAGCTAACCCTAATCCAGCATAGTCAAGAGAGAAACTATTCATAGACTTGTAGTGAGAAATTTTGGTTACTTTAAAAAGCTATTTTAGTGATGTCCTGTTGCATGTGACTTCTTGGAACAAGGAACTTGGGTTAACACTTTATTTACTAGATTAATGCTTAAGTACACAAATACATAAACATGTATTTCTAAAGTAAATGCATAGTAATACATGTTATGGGGGAACATACATATAGGAACATATGCATGCCAAAATAAAGAAAATAGGGATATGTTAAGTATTATATATGAGTCTGTAAATGTTTTAAGTGTTTTCATATAAAAAGAATTGATGTAAAATTTAGTTTCTTCTTTTACATAAATTCACATCAAAAGAGCGACAGATCCCTATACTTCACAGATTTGGTTGACTCTCCAGTTAAAAAAAGATTTTCCCTGGATTGGATTGGGAGTTTTCACAATCTGGTGGACATTATCCCCAACAGACCAACATCCATACTATCTTCATTATTAAAAGTTATCATCTTTACAGTCAAATCCAATCAACAATTTAATAAAGCCAATATGCTAAAATTTTGTTTTTAAAATTTACCATATTTGAAATATGGTTTAGACATTTTTACTAGTTATTTAGTAATTTCAGTAATATTCAAGTAAGGCAATAAGGCTCCTTTCCTTTCCTGATTTTTTTTTTTTTGGTTGCTATTGTTAATGTTGAACTAAGCAGAACAAGTAAAGAAATTTTTATGAGTTTGAGACCATCTTTGCCCCTTAAGGACTGTGGAGGAGTGTGGAATTATTTGACTACTTCAGTACATTTACAACTCAGTAGTGATGGAGGGAATTATAGGTTGATGATCATGTGTTTTGTTATCATACATTTTATAATTCTTTCATCAGTTCGTACTGTCTAATTATGTGTGAGCAGTTTTATTCTTTTATTTCAAAGGCTCTTCAATGTGTGGGATGACAGTACAGAGGAAGAGAGGACTTCTTTTTAATTGCTTCCAGCACTGAAAACTCTTTTATGTTTAGTTGGGATCTGAAATAATTTGATCCTCCCTTCTACTATAGAAATAAATTTGGACAACAAAGTAAGAATACATAAACAAACACAAAGAAACCAGTTACAACATGCTGCCCATTAATCAGGTTAAGATTGACATTCAGAAATGAAAGCATAGGTATTAGTAACTTCATGTTGGGGACTGTGAGAGAACAAAGCAGAACGTTTTTCTGCTCCTGTTCCCTTTGGTTTATAAAAATCAATCTAGGTGAGGGACTTGCAGAAGGGCATAGCAGTCTGGGCAAGACAGTGAGTGAGAAAGTCAGGGTTGGGTCCAGACCACAGGAACATGGAGAGGGTCTTCCAATGAGGTCAACTTCCTGGTTGATAAAATTTCCTGTGGACACAAGTGGAGGTCACAATCAGAAAGACACATCTCTGCTTCTCCTCCTGCTCCTAAGCAGGCCTCCAACAGAAAAACTAATAGAGTTGTGTGGACATGGGGGACATCAGTGAACAACAGTGAGAAGAGCATGGACAGTGGAGGCAATAAGGAAAGGAAGACATGTCAGGAACCATAAATAAACAAGCCAACACTTCCCCACCAGGCTCCTGGGTCCAGGACCCCTTCACTTTAAAGAAGTCTGTTACTGCAGCTTTTCCTGTTCCCTTGCTGTTTTCTTGCTATCTGTTTGTTCTGTATTTTGTTCTTTGTTGAATGGAGACTATAAATCCAAGGACTTTAGATGGTAAAATAGGTACCCAGGTGCAAGAGATATGTTTTATAAATAAAATCTATTTAAGTTACTCTGTAATGTTTTCACAAATTTAGCTGAAAAATATAAATTTGATATACATAGTAATTATTTCACGATGAAATAAATTGTAACATTCTCTACCTATATTTTCTAATTATAAAATTTTATCTGAAAAACAAGCAACTAAAAATTAAACAAGTAAATCATTTTACTACTGAATTATTTTAAAATGAAACTAAAGAGAGTGAAATAATTCACCTAAGGAACACATGCATTGTTATATTTTCAATCTCTTATTGAAATTATACAGTAAAAGGGTGAAATAATTACAGCTTAATTTAAAACTACTATAATTTCCTAGACATTAGTGTATCAACATTATAAAAGAAATAAAGCTATTCTGAAGAGCATTTTCAATTGAAATATTTTCACCAGGATTAGTAGACATTAGTAAGTCTGTGTGTTTTTGATATTTTAAAATATAATTTATGGGAATTTTTAGTATAAAATAAAGAGAAGTAGCATGCTGAATTAAAAAAACACATTAAAGAAACATTTACTATGATCAAGTGGGGTTTATCTCAAGTATGAAAGGATGACTCAGTCTGTGCACAACAAAAATCATGGTGTATGAAAACCAAATGAAGAAAATATTTAGCACGTGATGATTTGAATGAACACATAAAAAAATTGACAAAATTCAGCAACCCCCTATAATACAAACTTTTGACCAATCAATAAGGAAGGGATATACCTCAATACAATAAGTAACAGCTAATCATAAGCTACAATTGGCATAATTTGTGTTTCAGTGTCAACTTTGTGAAGGTACTTTAAAAATATTGCCTCTATTATATTCAGTAAATATAACCTATGAAATAAATTATATGAAAAACAAATTGCTCTAGAGCGTTTTTTTACTTTGTTATTCTAAATATATAAGATTTCCATAAGACATTCTGCTCAGATTTACAGACTGAAAAAATAGCATTTATTTCCTGAGGCAAGGAAGGCATTATTCATTTTGAAATAATAAAAATAATTTAACTGATTATAATTTCTATTATAAGTAGCTCAGGACCAATATTGTATGAAACACTAACAATCATGTAGGACCTTAGTGCTAATATATTTTGCTTCTAATTTTTCTCCAATTTCAATCATTCACTAATATTCCTGTTAAAGGACATCTGGTAATTTCTTCTTTATTTTCCTGAAACAATGATAAAATCAAGAAGAACGGAAGACCCACACTTTGAACGCTACTGGGATAAAGAAAACATGGCAATCCTAGATGATTCTTAAATAGATGACAACGGGGGAAAATTCCACCAGAGTGCACACCACAATTTTTCCTACTCTAACTTTGAGTACAGATAGCACAAAAGAGAAGACTGAAAAGACTCCATGACCAGGAGGAGTCAGATGGAGAGAACTTAGAGGAAACACACAAAAGTCTGAGAGAGTGAAAAAGTATAAACATGCTGAGCAGAGACTGAGAATTGGCAGTTCAGAAAACACAGACCTGGTAATGAATCAACAGCTTACAAATACAGAAGAACACAAGTGGCAGCTTTTAAAGTTGTGCTACTAGGAAAGAACCAAATACAGAAGTGGTAGAACACCTTGGCTGAGGATGATGCTGTGAATGAAGGAAAAGAAACAGAAAGGATAATAAAAGCCCTATAAGAGCCAGTACCGTGGGCTGGAGCGGTGGCTCAGCAGTTATGGCACTTGCCGGGTACTTGGGAGTACACAGGTTCAAACCGCAATGCCCACTTACACAACTAAGTGTCAGAACAATGAAAGCCATGTGAAAAACTTAATTAAAATTTATTCTTTCTGTCTTTCTCTCACTGTCCTTTTCTCTCTCTTAAAAAAAAAAAAAGCCAGTATCCTACAGCTGAGGAAAGAGAAAAGACAATATCCATTACTCTCTCTCTCCTCCAAAACATAAACTACACAGATGAATGAAGAAGAAACAAAAAGTATGGTATGTGACATAAAAAAAGAAAAGATTTTCTGCTGGTAGGAAATTTTGACAATAAATCATGAAACTGAAGAAAAACAACAACATACAACTTTCCAATCAGAACCTGAAGTCCAATAAAAAATATTAGAAATATAAAATGCTACCTTGAAACAGAGATACTAAACCTAAGAACAGAGTAAAATGATTGAGATGGAAGAAAGGCAAAGGAGGTTGACTTTATTTATTTGTTTGTTTATTTGGTTATATACATACACAGAGTCAAGGAAAGAGAATCATTTTATTTAATTTTTTACATGGCTTTGGTTGCTCCTACACTTTGTTGTGTATGGTGGTGCTGGGGTTCGAACCCACGTCCTCACACATGCCATTCATGCACCATAACCATAATGGCTATGCCACCACTCTAGCCCTGGAATTGAATTTTATATTGATTATTTCCCTAAGGAAGAATATCAAAATAATGAACCAGAATGACTATTTGAAACCACAAACTGGGAAAAAATGAGCAAATGAAAGTAGACCTGATATAGGCATAATGTCTTTAATATTTGGGGTAGAAGCATATCATTCTTTATGAACAATGGTGTATACGAATGTACTTTATGGTAACTGAAAACCAATCTTTAAAATATTTATGACTTCTACTTTCTCAATAGCCTGGAAGCTCATATTAAGATGGAAGGGGAGGGGCTGGCACGGTGGTTCAGCGGTTATGGCGCTTGCCTTGCATGCTCAAGTACGCAGCTTCGAACCCGGGCACCACACACACAATGAAGTGTCTGAGCAATGAAAGTCCATGAAAAACTGAATAAAATTGATTCTCTCTCTCTCTCTCACTGTCCCTCTCTCTTTAAAAAAAAAAAAAAATGGAAGGGGAAATCAATGCCTCTTAGGATAACAAGCCACCATGAGCAGGACATTTGACTCAATATTTGCCTAGACCCACTATGAAACTTGGAGTAAGAAATAAACCTTGTTTCAATATGCCAAAAATTATTGAGTGAGACTTCATATCGCAGCATGTGTTAACCTATTCTGGCATATGCAATTATTCATAGCACAAGAAAAAATTAATTTGTGAATTAATACATGTAAATAATAAGTAATAAATTGATATAAAACTCTAAAGTTGATATACTCCAGCTTATCATGCTCGAATACCTTTCATAAAGTTCGGGAATTGCTATTTAAAATATTTTCCAAGTATGTCACTGTAGTAGAAGATCTCTACTGGAATGGAATCAGTACATAATTGCGAAAATGTTTCAGTAAAAATCTGTTTCAAAAGCAAAATATGCAGAAAATTTATCGTTACAAAAATCATTATTTTTCCTGTGTAGAAGATAATTTATTATTTCAATGTGATTCCATATTATCATGCATGATTTGCACCTACTGATGTTTTGCAAAATTCTTCATTTCAAAGATGATTGCTTTGTGTAGTTTGCGCTTTTTCTATTTTAGTTTGCATCATCCCCTGAAAAAGTACTTGTTTTCCGGCCTAGGGTTCTCATTAAAGTTGTGATGACTGATTGCAGTTGATGTGTACTGTGTAATCACAAAGCTTAGTCACAGAGCTGGGAACAAGTATGGCATCCAGTCGTTCTTAGAAAGCAATTAGGTAAAATTTAACATCTTTATAACCAAGATTGCCTCCTCTAAAAAAAAGTCTGCTCCACCTGTCCTCAATTTTACATTCAAATCACATTTAATCTTTTTAAAATTATTTAATGATTCCTCTGTTTTCCATTTTTAGTGATTTTGACTTAGAATCCTCAGTGACTTTAGCATTTTTTCTTATTTATTTTATCAATTTTCCCTGGGCAATAATTTTAACATCTTATAAACTGGAAAATTGTTCCTATTCTCTCTCTCTCTTTCTCTGTCTCTCTCTCTCTCTCTCTCTGTATGTGCACCGTGTAGTATATCAGCATTCCTCATAGGCATGACACATAGGGAGTTATACATGGGTAAACACAGGTAAAATTTTCCTCATTGACTGCTTTATAACATTGTAATGTATGCATGAACTTTCTTTTTAGGTACTTTAATGTTATTTTTCACTCTCTCATCTCATCACACATAAAATTTGGTTATACCTTCAGGAAATAATTCTAACTCATTTATTAAAAGGAAATTAGTAAATGAGCTTTGTGCTTTGATAAGCTATTCAAAAATGTATCTATATTGCTCTGCACAGGGAGTATTCAGAAAAGGCTGGGTGGACATAGAAATTTCTAGGACCTGGAAAGATCACTAAAGTATGGAGGAGAAGAAAGTGTTCCTAAGAGTAATTCCTGTCCTATTTCATCCAACATGCAGTTTCATGTCATTAACATATTCTAAGTGTATTGTATTCTTAACAATGTGTGAAACTACAAATTCCACATTATGTTTTAATGTTCTGAAGATGTCCGTGATAATTATAAGCTATAAATCTTCAAGGTATTATTAGTGGACCAATTGCCATGGGTGCACTTTATGCCAGAAGATATAATGAACTTCTAATTCTCTGTACTTCACCACATGATCTTGTTTGGAATGAGGGTCACTGTGGAAGTAACTATTGAAGATGAGCTTATTCTGGATTACAGCAAATCCTCAACCCAAAATGACTGATGTTCTTATAAGAAAAGGAGAGACCTATAGACAAAGAGACAAGCAGAAACAAAGCCATTTAAGTATGGTGGCTGAAACTGGAGTTTAGTAGCAGAAAAACAAAACCAAAAAATGCTAAGGATTTTCACACAGGAGAAAATAAGTACAAATCACAAAGAATACTTTGTCTTATAGAGACTTTGATTTGGGAGTTTTTGTTTTTGTGATTATAAGTGAATTCATTTTGGTTGTGTTAGCCCATACATTTTGTGGTAATTTGTCATAGTAATTGTAGAAAACTGATACATTAAATAAAAATAATAATCACTCTCCATCCAATGGAAGAAGATATATATGTATATATATATATATATATATGCAATATTTTATGAGCATACACATTCACACAATATCAATAAACCACTATGTATTACAACTTCCCCACTTGTAATTTGTGCTTTTGTATTGGGAATATCATAAGAGTTTGTTGGTAGAATAATACATGACTTCACATCTTTAAACACTAATATTGAAAATTGAAGCTAGAGTTTCAAAAGCTCTGCCAATGTTTACCAACATAGTTGATTAGGTAATGCCAATTTAGTTTTCTTGAACATTTGTTCTTATTGGTCAATGCTCTTTTCACATTTTTCATTATGTAATTTGATTAAGACTCCTGGAAAGCAACAGTAAAATTGGCACCTTTGAAATTAAAGAACAGTGCTTGATATTTAGAATACAACCCTGTTACAGTTTGCATCTGGAGTGTCCCTCAAAGTCTCATGGGTTAAAGGCTTGGTCCCCACTGCAACAATGTTCACAGGGGAAGCTTCTGGGAAGTGGCTGGATCATGATGGATCTGCCCTCCTCAGTGGATTAATCCTTTGGAAGCCAAAGGACTACTGGGAGGTGGTGGACACTGTGGAAAGGTAGAACATAGTTGGGAGAAGCAAGTCACTGAAGGAGTGTCCTTGGGAACTATGGCTTTTCTGGGTTTCCTTTCTCTTTCTTTCTGCTCCCTGGCTTCCATAAGGTGGGCAGCTTTTCTACATCATGCTATTCTGTCACGATGTTCTACCTCACTTCAGGCCCAAAAGCAATGGAGCCTACCAATCATGAATTAAAACTTTTGTAACCATGAATCAAAATAGATCTTTCCTCCTCTGAGTTGTTATTTTTGTTGTTTTAATAAAGAGGAAGGGACAGTGAGAAAGGGAATTAATTTTATTTAACTTTTCAAGTGACTTTCATTGCTCTCATTGTTATGACACTTCTTTGTGTTTGTGGTGCTGGGGTTTGAACCCACTGCCTCGCACATGCCAGGCACGCACTGTAACCACTGAGTCACAACTCCAACCCTCTAAGTTGTTTTTATAAGGTATTTGTCACAGCATTGAGAAGCTGACTAGCACACATTCAAGAAAATATGAATTTTACAAAGGCAAAAAATTAACTTGGAAAACCATCTTTGGAGTTTCAAATGATATCAGACTACAATGAGACTCTGACAGCTAAAAATGCTATTTGTATTTGTAATACAATATATTTAAATATGGGAAATATTTAACAAATGCGCGTTAACTGAAAACTTTAGCCCCTTATGAAGTTTTAATATTCATAATTATTAATATCTGAAGAACTTGTTTCAGTCCATATCTTGATTCGTGGTAGAAATAAACTATAGTAAAATAGTGAATTTGTAGTTCAAATATTTCTTTGGCCTGAGGGGAGCAACATTTTTCTCACAGTCTGTTTTGTTTCATTGAAACACTCACCTTTAGATCTTTAAGTTTGTTTTAAATGGTTTGAGGTCACTCTTAGTTTGAATTTCCTAGAACTGTTCAGGGTTATGAGTTTACTGATAACAGCATAAAGAAGTTTGGATTCTTAATTTTAAATGTCAGGGAAATTCTTTTCTGAGTCTTCTCACCCCTGTTATTTCTCTCCTGATCATGGCAGTTAGCTGTGCACTGGATTCACTATCCTGCTGTGGTGTTAATCAGAGGAGAGAAGACCCTGCTGGGAGTTGTGGTAATTACACTAGGCTAGTTCATCTCTTTTTGAACTCTCTCTAGGTCTTCATTTTTTTTTTTTTAACAGCAACAGTGATACTAATTAAAAATGGATGTTAATTATAAAAGTTTTAAATATCCTTTCTTTGCAAGTTTAGTGTAATCTTTTCCACTGATGAAACAGATAAACTTGTGTATTCCTGCATTCCTTCTGTCCAGCTATAGGAAATTTAAAAGAAATGTCTCAATATGACTATTTTTATAAACGATAAATGATTGTTTATAGAAGCACATATATTTCATCCTCATTTAGGCATATTTTGCTCCCTAAATCCTTTTCATTTGTTAATAAGTAAAATTTCTATTAAACTTTATAGCTTATAAATTGGTATCCTGCTTACAAAAAGAATGAAGTATTTATTGAAGTTTCAAAACCAATCTTCACTTGTAAAGGATTTACCAAAACCAAGATAGCTGATGTTTTTGCAAGATAGTAAATGTAAATAGGGATATGATGCTAATCCATGTATATATCCATTAAGGTGTTTCATATGAACTATTTCTTTTTAATTCATATTAAATTCATAAGATACTAATGCAAATGAATCTAGAGAATATTAATAAAATCATGTCACTGAAAATTATATAATCAAATTAAAATCACAATGTGTTAGTGAAATATGTTGGTAATAGATAATGGAGAGAATTGGTAGTAAAATTATGCTGAGAGCATGTGATTAGGAACATTATAAAATATTTCTCATTTTTATATGCTCAATTTAAATGTAAAGCAGTGATTCTAAAACTGAAACCATTCTTAGTTGTTTTCCTATTTAAATTTAATTTTTCACTTTACATAGAAAGTATTAAATCCAGAAAACACTCTGTAAAAAAACAAACAATTCTAACTTTTAAGTACCAGATAAAATTTTAGCAATTCTATGAAATCTGGGACAAAAAAGCTAACTTAGCATATTATAAAATTCTAGAGGGAAATACAAGTTCAGCAGAACTGTCAAAGGTTTAGAATTCTTTACCCATTATGGGATTAATCTCTATGGAAGCACAAGATCTGAAGTAAATCATGAAAGGAGCAATCTCGTTGTAGGTGTTAATGCATCTAAAGAGAATGTTGCTTTGCTGATAACCACAGCATCTTTAAATATTTAATGCTGAAAGACAGTTAGGCTTTTGAATTTAGGCCTCCATGAAATTCTTTGGAAACATACATAATTTAATCAAAGTATTAGAATATTGATAGATTTTTTAAAATATATTTCCCCAAATTTTATGTAATCAAATAGTTAATTATGTCAAGTGTTATGGTTTGACTGAAAGGTGCCCCCCAAAAGCTCAATATGTGAGATGATGTGAAGGCTGAGGTGCAATGTTTTGGTTATAAGAGCCTTAACTGAAGCGGGGAGTTAATCCCCTGATAGGATTAGCTGGCCACTGAGGGCGGGTAGGGTGTGACTGGAGAAGAGGGTCACTGGAGTGCATGCCTTTGGGGTTTACATTTTGTATCTGGTCTGGAGTCCCTCTTTCTATGCTTCCTAGAACCATGCCTTGTCCTGCTTACCTCGGCCACACTCTTCTGCCATGATATTCTGCTCCACCTTAAGCTCTGAGCAATGGAGCCAGCCATCTACAGACTAAGACCTGAAAAACTGTGAGCTCTAAAATAAAATTTTCCTCCTAAAACTGTTCTTGTCAGGTATTTTAGTCACAGTAGCAAAAAAGCTGACTGAAATATCAAGTAAATCTGTTTAACTCTATGATTACCTATTGTTGATTCTGAGCTTCTATAATTTTGAAATTCAGAAAATATAGCTGAGGTGCTGATTGACTACTTCAGATTTACTGTAATGTCATTGTCCCAACAGTGAAGCATTTGCAAAGGTCTGGTCTTCCAGTGTCTTACTAGACTATGAAAAATGTCTTTGACAGCCATAAACTCCATGAAGCAACTGAAAATGCCAACTTGGTACAGTTTAGATGACCCAAATATCATACTGCTTTGGACTAGAGATTAAATACAATACATCAAAAAACAGAAAAGCAAAATAAAACATTTGAGATTAATTTTTAACCATGCAATTTTTAGAAAGTTTATATATACCATAATTTCCTTATTTTATTTGTTACGGAAATTCAATGCTCTAATTGAACGAACAATATAAATACATTATTTAATATAACATTTACAAATACTATGAATGTATTTCATCATTTTGACTTTATCATCTGTCTCAGTGTTTGATAAACTCATGGGATAGTTGAAGGATCTTTGAAAATAAATCAATAATTCTACTTGCTGGAAAATATTTTCGAGAAATTATTTGGTAACTTCTGAATCCAAACCTGCATGGTGAATTATGGTATAATGTTGACACATTCTCATATTCTAATAATGTATTTTTGTGAAAATTCCATTAAATAAAAATTGTACCATTTCATGAGAGTGAAATCACATTCATGCATTTTATTTAAAAAGTCACCGATAATGTACCATACTAAAATAATTGTCTGTAAATCTTCAAAACACACAAATAAATAAATACTTCTAATATGGATGCTTCTTTTTTATCTAAATTTTGCCATGATTAGTAAGAAATATTGAAGGTTCCTCTTTGCTGATATGCTAACTGCAAAAATAAGAAAAAAGAATAATGATGGTACAGGTATAAATTCAGGTGGAGATGTTTATAGGGATTTGTTGCTCTCGGGCCAATTTCACCTGTGCCGCCATAATGAGGGCAGGCATGGGAAGTGACAGGTGGCAGGGGAAATGGTGTGCATGCAGGGAAAATGGTGCTGGACCTTGGCCTGGCAGCTGGTTTTGCTGGTTAACTGGGAGAAGTTGATGATGGGGTTGGTCCTTCAGAGATTGGCTGGTGGATCCATCAATCCATTGGAACTTGTCCACCAGCGTCCCAATTGGCTGCTCTTTTCACGGGCAAGCTGCCCTTTGCCCTGCTCCTTAACCAGCCAGCATGGCCTCGGTGTCCTGCGTGTCTTTACTGAAGCCATGCCTCCAGCCAAGGGCCATGATGCTGTAATGAGCAGGCTAGCTGAAGCCACGCCCGCAGTCAGCCTAATGCTAATGTATTAGAAAAATTTTGCGGAAGAATGGGCTACATTGAAGTGTGTGAATAGCCACATATGTTTTAAATCATGGAATTTCTCTAGCATTTTTTAGAGCTGATCTTCTCTTTCTTCATGGATTTGGTATTCATGAACTCATCAACATTTGAATCATTTATAACCCTAAAGTTGATACTCTGAAACTTTTTTCAATCATTTTTACATATGTGCAGACAGATGAAAAGCTCTGACTTGCCCAATGTACATTTCACAGCTCAATTTGAACAAGGAGGCACTCTGCCATTTTGTATCAGCTCCCATACTGCATAGTAGTACCCATTTGTGTTCTATTTCCTGGCATATATGTAGCATTTGCATATTTTTCCTTGGTAATTTTACTATCAAAATGACCCTAATCACAATGCTAAAGTACTGTCTAGAATGTGACTTGCCTAATGAAGAAAAAGTTGTGTTGGGTAAACTTCATTTGGACTGAGCTATACTGTTTTTGGCTGTGAGATCAGTGTTAATGATTCTGCAATATATGTTACATAAGGAAGACAAAAAAACTGGAGAAAGCGATCCACAGGGAAGAGGGCAGCACTAGGGAACCAAATATATCATTATGCTATGTCCATACACAAATGTAAACAAATAACTCATGTACATGATTATAATGTACTAATTAATAATA
>PVKS010033394.1:0-21769 GCA_004027875.1 Aplodontia rufa
CTTAGGCCAAAAACACACACACACACACACACACACACACACACACACACACAAAAAAAAAAAAACCGAAAAACTTTAATATGAGGGATTGGGTTTTGAGGCTTTTCTTTTTTTAATAAAACCAACTTTAAACAAATGGTCAATGAACTGTCTTATTTATCTGTCTTAGCTTTTGAAAGGCAATGCATGCTCATGGTAAAAATCTCAAACAGTAGTCTTGAAAAGGAAGCTTTCCTTCATTTTAAGAAGCAGCTACTTATTGAGTTTGAGCATGTTTTTCCAAAAGTGTTGTAATCACACACAACCTGTCAGAAGGTAAATCAGTTTGTGGCTAAAGGTGTTAGGCAGAATGCTGATTGTCCACTTGCGAAGTTTTCATAAACCATACATACATAGCAAGTTTAATTTCACTTTGCATTGTTTTAATTTCATAGTTAACTGATAAATACCAATGCTGTAGTTAGTATCTAAAATTTACAGTTTCTACTGTCCTCTATTCATTTTGGGTGAATAATCCAAGTGTGAAATCAGGATTGATAAAGCTTGACCTGTTTTTCTAAGGACAGTGGAGTTGTTTTTTCTTTTTTATGTGAATGTGTATGTGAGGTTGAAAGGAGAGATTATCTAGAAAAATGCTTTCTTCTAGAAGAGAAGGAAGAGTGCTCCTCTCCTGGTCTGTCTGCAGGACTGCTCATGGGTGTGCAGAGGGCTGTTCCCAGACTGAAAGCTATTCCCTGTGGACATCACTCTTCTAGAACTTTGTTAGGAGCAGCAATCAGAGCCTTAACCTGCAGCAGGGATTAGAACCTACCACTGAGATTTGAGGCATGAGTCTGTGTAATTGTCCAGTTTGCTTGTGATTAGGGAAATTCTGCATCAAGGAAAAGATTCTCTGCTGGAAGTGTCTTTGCCTTCTTCATTCAGCACCGTGAGCGTGAAGTGAGAAGTGACATGTACAGAGAGCGCTAACGCATTCTTACATTCATTATTTTCACCACCAGTAATACCTGGTCTTGGTGAAAGCCCATTCCGTCTTTCTATTTCCCATGTTTTGAATTTTTTGCAAACTGTCAGGAACATTTCACACTTAGGAAAGCAAATTGCATGCCATTTTAATGAACTTAACAAATCAGCCCAATAAGTGGGAGTGGGGCATGCAAGAATGAACACTGTGACAATACTGGTGCAAGACAGTTGCCGGACCAGTGTCCCAGGGGAGGACTTTCGCCTGGGATTCCTGTGTGCTCTGCGGCTGATGCAAGCATGAACCTGTTCCCTTGGTCATACTAGCGTGGAACCCTTAGGCATAGTATAGTGCTCTGTGTTGAGGCCAGGTGGAAGCTAAGGCCTGGGTCAGGGAGGACAGAAGACACAAGTAATTGGAGAATTGCTTTCTGCTCCCCTGAAGACTTCAGACTTAGGAAGCCATACAAATCACTGGAATAACCTTAAAGGCATTAATGATGAAAATTAAATCATGATGGATAGCAGGAAGCACCTTGAATCGTGCGGGAATCTGTGTGGGAATATGGAGAAGCTTTGGGGACGTGACTGGAAGACTTCACACTGCTCAGGGGACCGCAGGGAAACTTTTGTTTTTTGATTGACAGGCTGTCCTCAATTCTCCATCCAGAGTCTCCCTGTAGCAAGGTCATGTTCCCAAATGCTCTGCTTTTGGAGTTTAGCCAGATGTGGTACTAGCTTGGCTCGGAATTTGCTCCGAATCAGGTGTCCTTTGACTTAGTGACATTTCCTGTAATGTGGCACTCGATGTCTATATAGTCGTGTGCAGCCACTGACAGGAACTCCAGGGGGATCCTGATGGTTCTTGCATTTTACCCTAATAGGCTTGAAAAACAATATGCCTCTCTTCCTTCACAATGCTGGCTTTCATCTTTCTGCTGCTCTTGTTTGGGTGGAGATAATATAATTATTATTTTTGGTTCTCATCCTTTCTCAGAGGAGGAATTGTGTTTTCTATGCCTTGTAAAGAATGCCTGGGACTGTTCTGAAACAGCACGATCTGAGGCCAGTTGTCCATCATATCTGTGGATGTGTGAAAGGGCAGGCTCGGTGAGTCAGAAGTGTTCCATCACCAAATGAATCACCAGGAAACCTCATTAGGAATTTTCCAGTGACAGGCTCAAATATATTTACTTGACATTACTGGGTTCTTCAGACTTGGGCTGGCTCGTGTCACAAAGCAGAAGGGTGATGTTGAACGCTGCCAGCTGTCATTGTTTGTCTGTTTGGGGGAGCTCATGGCTGTGGAAGGATTAATCTGTTACCAGTGTTACCAACACATTTGTATAGTGTAAAGTTCTGCGTGGGACGGGAGCTTGATGTAACTAAGTCACACTACAGCTTCGAGGTGGGAAGCGGTTCCTTTCTCCACCCCTAAAATATTAGATAGGCACCCACTACTTACGTCACACCTACACTGTGCCAGACACAGGGCTTCACCTTTAACTCTTACTATTTTGCCTACGTTAAACTAGGCCCCATTTGATAGATGGTGAAACTGAGGGGGAAAGTAAAGAATGCTAACTTAGTTACCTTGCCTAGTATGTCAACAGCAGAATGTGTGGGAATGGCAAAATCACCTATCTGCAGTCTCCAAGTGAGATATTGACCTCACTTTGCTTCTTTCTGGAAATGCTCAGTCAGGTTCACTGTACAGAGCTCAGCTCAGGCTCATTATCCTTAAGAAGAACGTGCTGTGTATGGTGTATGGGCTGATTAGATAAACACTGAAGGTATTTGAGGACTGAGAAGGTTGGGTGCACTCTTCACTCCTCTCTCCTTCCTTGAAGAGCACAACCATTCCCTGAATTTAACCGCCATCTCCAACCCCTCCAAAACATGTCATTGAAGCTTCCATTTTTATCTTCTGGCCTAACTCATCTGTGGGCTCGTATACAACCATTCTTCCTGTGTTTTTCAAATTGGACACTTGTTATTTGCCTCCAAACTGGTGTTGCAGTGTGGTTAAGCTATTTTTGCATGTTATAAGATTACCCTGGGAATTGATATTTTCCTGCTCTGTGACATCAATGAAGCTCAGCTCTATTCAGTACCAAACACAAAGGGATGGCTTTGTTGTTCCTCCACTAAGATCTTCACCCTTGCACTAATACAGTTTGATTAAGACAAGTTCAGCTCCATGCCAGTCTTTTTCATGTGTCTCTCCAGGCCTTAGTTTTGATCTCTATAAACAAGGATTGCTGTGAAACAGATGAGTCCCATCAGCTCAAGGCTGTTGTGAGGACAAAAGAATAGATAGAGATATGATACATATATATATACTCACATAGACATATATATGGACAGAAATGCATGTGTGTATATATATATGCATATATACATATGTGTATATATATGTAAACACATGTATATACACTACACATATATACCTTTTCTAAGACCTTGGGATATATTTTGGTCTCCTGCCTTTTGTTTTCATCTAGTCTCTCCTGCACGAATTTCAGTCTTAGATACATTGCTGCATTTCTCTGAAGGTCCCTTTGACTCACTCCGTATATTTGTCTGCTAGGCCTTTGACAACAGCACCACATCCTGGAGGGCCTAAACAACAGACATTTACATCCTCACGTTTGCAGAGGCTGAAAGTCAGACATCAAGGGGTCTGTAGGGTGATTTTCTTCTGAGTTCTCACTCCTTGGCCTGTGGATGGCCATTTTACCCTGTGTCTTCACATGGTTTCCGTCTATGTGTATCTGTGTCCTGATCTCTACTTATCAGGACACCAGCCACATTGGACTAGGGCACACCACATATGTTGGACTTACTTGCCCTAACTTAATTGCTCTTAAAGTCTTTCTGTCTAATATAGTCACATTCTGAGTCATTAGAATTTGGGACTTCAACATAGGAATTTGGGGGTGACAAAATTTAGCCCATAATACCCTCTTACTTTTTTTTTCATTTCCCATTCTTCTAAAATTCTCTTCCTCTAGGTTTCATAGCATCCTTTATTTTTCCCTACCATGACATTTACCACTGCTATTAATTTCTTATCTTCTTGCTTCTATTCCACATTAGACTCTACTAATAAGTTAGAGTAGATCTCGTTCATGTTTTCTTTGTATCACCTCTTCCTGAGGCCAATGGACTCTCTATTAATTCTTGAATATTTGTTGTGTGATCAAATTCTTATATATGTGAAATAAAACCATATATTCATTCCATATTTGTTATATCTCAGATAATTATTATGTCCTGATTTATGTAAAAAATCATGAGTTCTTTGAGGTAGACACTGTTGCCAAAATATTCATTTTAAATTTAAGGAATTTGAAGTATAGGAAGTTTGAGTAATTTACCTAAAGTCAAAGAGGATGGTAGAGTTTGAACATAGGAAGTATGACTTCAGTGGCTTCATGCTTGAGTGTTTCTTGGTAGAGCAATAGTGGTTTTCTGTTCGTTTGTTTTGCTTTGTTTTCTTTTTTGTAAGAGAAAGGGACAGTGAGTGAGAGAGAAAGAGAAAATCAATTTTTATTTAGTTTTTCATATGGCTTTTGTCACTCTGATACTTCCTCGTGTACAAGGTGCTGAGGTTCAAACTTGCGTACTCATGCATGCCAGGCAAGCGCCGTAACTTCTGAGCCACCGCTCCAGCCCAGCAATAGTGCGATTTACAGTTTTCCCAGATTATCTGAGCTTGGCCTAACCTTTCATCTAACCGGGTCCTAAACAAAAGGATTCTTACAGTTGTATAAGAGTGATAAAGTGGAGGTTAAGAGGCATGAGGAGTCAACAGGGGGTTTGAGTCTGGAGTCAAGTCAGAAAGAAGAGAAGCAGAGAGAGGGCTATGCGGGAGGCAGCCTAGGCGGGAGGATTCCACGCACCCTCTCACCTCAGAAATGACCAGCTTCCGTGTCTTCACGGTCTTATGTCATCTCCAGGGGTTTTCAAATCAGCTGCTGTAAGCTATGGCTTGTATTTATTAGTAAGGTAACAGTTTAAGAGTGCTTACGTACATTGCCCAACATATCTTGGCTAGTCACTAGAGGGCTCTGAAATTAAATTCTAATCCTTCAGCCTTTCTGTCCCCAGGGCTGAGTTTAATATGGAAAGGGAACAAAGAAAGAGTTACATTTTAGGGGAATGCTACCCTCAGAAAGGAAGAGGAAGAAGTGTAACTTGCAAAGAAGCCTGAAATGGACTGGTCAGGAATGTTGAGGGAGAACAAGGAAGGTGTCGGTAGCAGAAACAAGGGATCATGGAATCTCTGTTGAGGCGTGACATGTAATGACATAGGGGAATGCATCACACACAAGAATTATGCTGGCAGTTGTGATACGCATGGTCATATTCTGCAACAGCTTCTTAGTTGTGTGGCTGTGCCTTAGTCTACGTTCAGATGTGTTCTTTTCTTTAAAAGAGAATTTACTTTTTTTTTCTCTAGAATTCCTTTAAGTTGGATAACACCAAATTACTAGACACACTTTTATTTACTTTTGATTATTTAAGACATACTGCTCTTTGGTCTTTCCTCAAGGTGGTTTGGGTCCCTTGTAGCAAACATGCTTGGAACACCAAAGAAGGTGTTTCTTCCTGCCTTCCTTTCCATATATCCAAGGCCCTTTCATTGAAATGCAACCAAGACTGTTGTCTAAAAACCTCTATCTCTGAGATGTGCCATCTTAATTTTCATCTTGACTTTCTTCCCTGAGTCCTTTCATGAGCTAGACCTAAAAATTAGGTGTGTTATAGAAATATGCCTACAATTAGAAATGAGATGTTTTCTTCTTTGTACCTTGCCTTCCTTCCTACTTCTAATCTGTTTTCTGACTTTGCAAATACTTTTACGCTGTGGTGGTTGCTCTGTGGGGTAGTTTAACTTGTAATGAGGATGTGACATGGATAGCTGGAACAGCAAGCTTGCAATGAGGTCATCAAATTCAGAATGGGTAAACAACATGTTGTTTGTGTACCTGCTAACAATCCTTGTGGATTCTTGCCAGAACTGACCTGTATTTCCAGAATTGCTTGTTTTCCAAGATGAGAGTAGGCTCACTTGCAAAACAAGTACTGTCCTGGTTAATTTCACAGATGACCAGGAAAATCATAAGGTGAAAGAACATTTGGTCTGGATGTTTACTTCCAGATTAGTGGAATATCCCACAATGGTCAGAAATCTTGAAATTTAATTTTGAAACTGGAAGTCATTTTTTTTTTGACAAAGTGGTTCATCCCAGTGCTGATGTGCACAGCTGTGAGCATCCTCTGCTGCTTCGACTCTTGTCCTACATGTGACGATCATAGGGATTTTTCACCTTATATTTGGGTTCTGAGCCCAAATTTGGTTTTGATTAGGCAACTGCTCTCACCAAAATGGAATTGACCCACTGCTGCCTCTCAGGCTTTTGTGATTGCTTCTTCATCCTGAAAGAGTCACCGCCATTTTTTTTCTGTGTAAATCTTACCTGTTGTTTCAGCTCAGTTGAGGTGCTCTCTCCTCCCAGAAGCCATCTCTGGCAATGAAAGTCAACGTTCCTGTTCCTTCTCTGTGTTCTAATAGCTCTTGTCTCTAGCGAGGATCTAGCGTGTATTGTCAATGTGTTTTCCCCATGCTTAATCTGTGCTACTAGATTATATGCTCTTCAAGGACAGTGGCTTTGCCCTTTAATCTTTGTATGACCAGCAGCTTTCTAGCACAGACGTTTGTTTATAGTAGGTGTGAAATAAGTGTGTGATATTGCTTGATTTACGAGTATATTCTATAATACAAGACATATGGAGTGCATTGGCTTGGTGCTGGAGTGTCACCGCCCCCATGCTCACCCCTTTCTCCAAGTTATTCTCTTGGCCTGGCCCAGCTGAAGCTGTGGAAAGTAGATAAATC
The DNA here is from genome assembly GCA_004027875.1 of Aplodontia rufa. NCBI lineage: Eukaryota > Metazoa > Chordata > Mammalia > Rodentia > Aplodontiidae > Aplodontia > Aplodontia rufa. Next base: position 6,869 of record PVKS010033394.1, read on the forward strand.
ACCCAGCTCCTAGGTCAGACAGCTCAGAGACAAATGAACACAGCAGGTCGTTGCCACTATAATGATGCAGTGGCTCTGCTGTTTGCCAGTTTGTGGACAACAATAGATTGCCTTCCTTCTCTTAACTTTAATTCCATTTCTCATAAGCCTGAAATTGCACTATTTTCCAACTTCTTTCCCCCCCACCCTGCCCTAGTTCATGTCAGTGTTTCCTTAACTAACATTTTTATGGCTTGAAAATCAATTCTGAGCCAGATATAAAGACATATTCTGTCTCCAGCCTTTGTTCTCAGCACCAGCCTCAGCATGTTCTGTGGGCCCAGTGCTGTGACTTCAAACCCACTTGCAGGCTTCTGGTCTCTGATTCCTTTTCATCTGAACTGTGTTTAGATCCAGGTTGATTTTTTTTTATGGAATATACTTTCTCCTGGAACAGATTAATCTATGAATATTTGGAATTACAAATTTGAAATGGTATTGGAAGCCACTTTTATTTTGTCCTGTTCAATTTGAAGATTTAAGAAGAAAGGAGAGATTAAGGGATTAAAACAGGAGGTTTGGAAAAGATATCACTGATTCTCAATGACCGGGCTCTGATTAGTACTCAAGACCCTTTATCATCTAGATTCAGATTACTTGTCGGTTTTTTTTTTTTTATGCCAGCTAAGCAGGTCTTTCGATTCAGCACCATGGACAGAGGCAGTTAGACCTAGGACTAGGAATGGTCAGGGAACTCTGCCTAGGGAGGTTCCGTGGGATACAAAAGGATCACTCTCATTTTAAGGATGACTTTATTTAGAAGCACTTACACTGTGAATGGAGAAACACTGCAAAGGATAACTTTGTTGCCTTAAATTGTCACCTGAACTGAAGTGACATTCTCTATGACGCATGTACTTTGAAATAAAAATATTAAGACTTGAATTTTTGCTTTGTACTTCTGAGTATATGATTTTGGACTTGTTTCCCTTTCTGAGGAACTGCTTCTTTTCATGTATGTTTTGAAAGTTACTTAAATTTTATACAGTATACTTCTAATTATTGGGTTTGAGTTCTGGCTCTGCTCCTTACTAACTTTGAGACCCAGGGCAGCTATTTAAATTCTCTATGACTGCTTTCTCATCTCTTAAAGGGGGAAAAGGGCACTTTTTTCACAGTGTGGGTGGAAACATTATGTGAATAATAGATGTAAAGTTCTTGAAAGTCTACCTGGCATATGGTCAGTGCTAAATCAATATTCTTATTAAAATTGTTTAATGAGATTATAGTGGCCATGGGGCTGGAGCGGTGGCTCAGCGGTTTCAGCACTTGCCTGGCAAGCACGAGGACCCGGGTTCAGACCCCAGCACCACGTACACAACTAAGTGTTGGAGCAACTAAAGCCATGTGAAAAACTAAATAAAGTTGTTTATCTCTCTGTCTTTCTCACTGTCCCTCTCTCTTAAAAAAATAAAAAAAGATTACAGTGGCCAGGCATGGTGGTGCATGCCTGTACTATCAGCAACTCAGGAGGTTGATCACCAGTTCAAAGCCAGTCTCAGCAATTTAGCAAGGTCCTAAATAACTTAGTGAGACCATGTCTCAAAGTAAAAAATAAAAAAAGGACTGGTGATGTGTCTTGGTGGTTAAGTACCCCTGGGTTCAATCTTTGTTACAAAACCAAACCAAACACTATTATGAAAATTAAATGAGATAATATATGGAGAATATTGGACAGAGATTGGGCATGTAATAAATTCTGGTTATAATTTCTTATCTCCTCATTGATGTTTGAAATCATGTTTTTAGTTCTTTTGCATTGTGTGCTGCCTTTTAAGTCTTGCAAGCACCCTGGGAACCCCTTTACACCTGTGTATCTTTGAATTAGTTCATCACTTACTGTGGGAAAGGGAAGCATAAAGATTCTGGGTGCTAAAAATGAGTAGAATAGGTCAGGAATGGAAGGATAGAAGCTTGAGATACTGATTTCTGGTTTGGTTAAGAGGTGAATATACTTTAGAGAACTAAACGGTAAGAGTCTTTCTTATGATGCTCTGCAAAATCTTTTGCATTCACATATCATAGCTGTAGGCATTCGGTGATTTTTGGTGTGATGCTCTGGAATCTGGTCTAAAGTGGAAAAGGTCACGAATGACATGGATAGAAATTCAGAAATTAAGACCAGTGGTCTATGAAGTTCTACCTGGGAACAGGGGCAATTTTACTTGATTCATCATTCATTCATTCATTCATTCATACCTTGATGCATTGCTACATTAATTCATTTATATTAAAAAAATTTGATTATTTGATATATCTTGGCATAATGTTAAAGATCATAGAGGAGAAAAATGATTTAGATTGAAGACTGCCATTAGCGATTAGGGGAGAGAAATGAAGCATGAAAATCATTAATTAAATGAATTGATAAATATTAAGTACTTAATATTGTATTGACAAATAAGTGAGATTTAACATTTGTTAGCTGAATTTTTATGTGAATTTTAAATATGCCATAGAATTTAGTGAATGACTGTCCAGATATAGGGTTTAGAGGAGGAGAGAGAGATTGCTATCTATGGGGAGTGAGAGGAGATATCTTCTAGAAGCAGGTGGAATTTGAGTTGGGCCTTGAGGCCTGGGTGTAACTTGGTCATGGACGAATGGAAAGGATGTGGGCCTCCAGATGAAAGATATGATGTGAGATATAAGTGATGAGACAATAGGGAATGGATTATAATGGAATAATAAGTACCTTTTCCAAAGAGTAGAAGCATTATGGATCGGGAGATGAGACTGGGAAAGTTGATGAGGTATGTTATCTTGGTGACTTTGAACGCCTGGCTGTGGACATTGGCCTTGTGGTGTAAATGATGGGGCACTATTCAAAGTTTTATTTTGCTGTTTTCCTTTCTCCAGGAGAATAGTCAGGTGTTGCTCCATTTCTATGATCAAAAAGAAAAAATCTAACAATAGTAAAATTAGTGCCATTGCTCCTATCTACTTAATTAAATTTCTCTGTGAGAATTCCAGGTATATAAACTGAATCCACTGAACCTAATTTTGGATTATAATCTCTTGATTTGTGATTTTCTGCATACAGATGCAGCCATCTTTCTAGAACCCAGCAACCAGACTTAGACCAAAGCCCCTGGGACATCTGCAACTAGGGGGACATCTAGGTGTGACATTTGTGCTGATTCATGCTAAGAGGCTCCTATTCTCATGGAAGAAATAGTATTTCACTTCTATTTTGCCTTTTTATTTGGAAGCTGCTGTCAGTGAATACGCACAACAATTAAGTTTACCTCTGTCTGATTTGAATCTTGGTCACCTGCTTCTGATGACATGGGATTCTATGCAGATGAGTGGACTGAGGGATGATGCTGTTAAAGGAAGCCATGTGGGAGATGAGCAGATTCTGCCTTTTCCTGCTTTCTCTCCTTCTAGTCTATGACAAAATACCTGACAAGAACAACTTAGAGGAGGAAAAGTTCACTGCTCTGGGTCTGAGGTGAGTGGAAAATAATGGTAACAGTGGTGGGAAATTCCTGAGCTCCTGGCAGCCAGAAAGGAGTGGGGGGCAAGGATCCAGGGACAAAATTCAAAATATAATCCACAAGAGCATTCCCAACAACCCACTTCCTCCAGCCACAGCCCACCTGCCTAGTTACTATCACCCCATAACTCATTCAAATTATTAATCAAATGGATTCATCTACCAATTTAGTTATCACTCTCATAATCTGATCATTTCATCTCTGAACATTCCTGGATTGCCACATGAGCTTTTTGGGGGACACATCATATTCAAGCCATAATAACCCTCTCATCTCTTCTCCTCTCCTCTCCTCTCCTCTCTTTCAATGTACTCATATACACACAAATAATGTGGAGCTAAGGGGAGTCACGTTTATGAGAAAGTCAGCTGTGGCCTGCAGTTGTGTGTTTGGCTCAATCTTCAGCCTCTGGTCCTACTGATAGAGGACAGATAGCCGTGAGTATTGAGAACAACGGGTCCACTATGCTGACCCCCACATGCTTGCTTTCTTAAAAAGCAATTTACCTGCAGCCGTGCCTGGCTTAGTTTACAGGATATGTTACGTTCCTCAGTAAATCACTGCTACCTATAGGAGAAACGCAGACCCCAAATGCCGTTAGAAACACAAGTTACCCTGAAGTGGGGAACTTTTGTGACCCTTACACACACCAGGTCCCAGAACCCAGTGTAATGCGGATGATTCCTCTTATCCATGAAATTTGTAAGAACAAGTACCAATTAGAACTGATCAGCATGGGCCAAAGCGACCTAGAGTTGTCATGGCAATGGGAACTCGAGAGTCTGATGTCATTCTGTTGTCAGCCAGAAGTCAACAGGCAGACCTAGTTTGAACTGTCTGGAAACTTCCATGGGACCCTAGATAAAGCTGGGGGGTGGGAGGGGCATGTCATCCCTTCCCTCTCTGAGAGGGCCCACTCTCTTCCTTTAGAGCTTCTTTATTCCCTTTTCCTGTCCCTTCTAATAAATTCATGCGTGTTTCTCCGAGCAACATGTTTGAAATCTTTCTTGTGTGATTGTAAGAATCTGATTTGAGGGGGGGGTCTCTGCATCTGCCTCAGTTTCCTGGCAGGCTTCATGACCTGGGGCATTATAACTGACCCAACACCTTCCATTTTCTTTCAAATCCATCAAAAGTACTTTTCGTGTTGGTTTGGTGAGTGGTGATTATAAGGTAGATGTTAAAATAGACCAGGACAGCTCAGCTGTCTCATTGAGCCGAGCACTTCAGAGGGAGTATAGAAATGATTAAGATAAAGCACCAAAAAAAAAAGTGGCTGAATTTGAGAAGGAGCTTTGGAAAGCAACTGAGCCCATTCCAGTATCTCCAAACTGCTAACTTCATCAAACACGAGTTTGAGTTGTCCTTGTGTAAAACATGGCACCCCAGAAATAATCTCTTTTTGCAAGAGAACAACCTTGTTTATTCAATCAATCAATATTGTAGCGCCTACTAAGGCCTGAGCTGGACCTCAGAGACAGCAGCAGACAAGATAGTTGAGACTCCCGTGCTCACGGAGGTCTCTTTGTGGAACAGAGAGGAGTCATCTCAGAAGCTTGATCTCCAGAGGATGAAGCCTGCTAATTGTTCTCAAAGGATTTTAGTAAAAAGCTTTGACCCAGAGATGGGTGATGGGTAGGCCCTCATTCCCATGATTCAAGGGGCCAAGGTGCCAGACCATAACCTGCTGAGCAGATTTAAGCACAGGGTGAGGAAGGAAGACTCCACTGTAGGGTGGTTCTTTTGGGGACTGGCCTCTTCAGTTGTTTCTTGACTATTTTGGGCATAAATAAAATGCAATGGGAGACAAAAAGACAGAAAAGACAAATGCTAAAAATAATCAAGGAAGGCTTCTCAGGGCAGTGACTGAGTGGGTTTTGAGAGAGTAAATTTTTCTCTAAGCAGTGATTATACAATAGATTGATTGCAACTCACGTGGAGATAACACAGGGCCAAGAAAACCATGTACAATGACAAGGATTGAGAACATTGACCTTAGCATCAAGGTTCTGTAGCCTGGGGATTTCTCTAGTGTTGATTTCTTTCTGCCCCCGATTTGGCTTTGTTGCTGGTACAGCTCTTGGCGTCTTTCCGTGACCCCTTCGTGGTCCTGTCTCCTTCCAAAAGCCACAGTGTAGTGTATCCCCACACCGTAGCTGGCTCTCACCTGACAGGTCAGCCTTGCCACACAGGATGCAGCACAGAGTTCTGTGTCTGCCAGAGATCACGTAGCAGGCTGCAGCTCAGAGGCCTCCGTGGGCAAGCTCTGCAGTGCTGGGCCTGCTGGCTCCTTTGTTTGCATACACCACATTTGAGATGGGCTATCATTAACCAAATGGAGAGCAGCTGTGCTTACTGAGAAAGTGTGCTTCCTCAGATTTGTGGACATGTAGGAATTTTTTTTTTAAACCAGAATTTCTGACTCTAGAGGGCTCAGGAACATGTGAAGCTGCCTGAGTTAATGTTCTGGAAGACCCTCCTTTTCTCTGTGTTCTGTCACCTGGGCTGATCTAGTGATGAAGGTGTACTTTCCTCGGTTGGAGGATCTTGCCTTTGGGACGAATAGGGTTCCCCTGTGACAAGGCACATCCTACTAGCAAGATCTCCCACTGAACAGTTCTCAGCTAGGGCCTTCTTCTTTACTGTGAATTAAAGTCTGGAAACTTCCTCTGGAAATTAAGCAAAGAGCAGAAAAGGAAACAGCAGAAGGAGATAGAAGTCCAGAGCAGGAATCCCCTGACCTGGAGGACAAAGGGACAACTTCTCTTGATATTGTGTATATAGGACTCCTTATGTTGTTGTACATAACAGTAGTTACTTCATTCCATTGTGTAGATACCATAGTTTATTTCTTCAATCAATTGCTAATGGACATTAGATTATTTCCTGGTTGGTTTAAATTGCTATGATCCCGGGGCTGGAGCAGTGGCTCAGTGATTACAGCGCTTGCCTTGCATGCGTGAGGACCTGGGTTCAAACCCTAGTCCTAGGTACACAGCTAAGTGTTGGAGCAATGAAATCCAGATGAAAAACTAGATAAAATTGATTCTTTCTCACTCTTACTGTCCCTCTATCTCTAAAAAAATTGCTATGATTCTGATTTGACCATTTTTTTTAAAGAGAAAGGGACAGAGAGAGAGAGAGAGAGAAAGAGAGAATCGATTCTTATTTAGTTTTTCATGTGGCTTTCATTGCTTTGAGAATTCGTTGTGTACATGGTGCTGGGATTTGAACTCACGTACTTGCCCATGCCAGGCAAGCATCACAACTGCTGAGCCACCACTCTAGCCCCTGATTTGAACATTTTTAAACACATGTTTACATATGCATACTTTTATGGATATATATCTAGGAGTAGAATTTGAAAGTCATAGTGTATGCAATTTTTCAGTTTTAGTAGATCCTGACAATTTTTTCAAAGAAGTTTTATCTTTTTGTACATCCTTCAACTGTGCAGAAGAGTTGAAGCCATAATTTGATATCATCTCTTTTTTCTACTTCAGTCATTCTGATGTTTGTGCAGTGGTTTTTGGGTTATGGATTCAATTCACCTTTCCTAAATGACCTTGTCCTATGACCATTGGCCATATGGGTATATTCTTTTGCCAAGTGACCAGGGTGTGTCTTGTGATTTGGAGGAACCCGCCTACCCCTAGATTTAAATCCTTGCTCAGATAGTGCATTGTAGAATTTCCCCTCAATCTGTGGCTTGACTTTTCACTCATCGAATGGTGGCATCTTGTGATGACACAGGTTCTTCATTCTAAAGCAATCAACTTATCACTCTTTTTTGCTTAGAATTAGTTCCTTTGATGTCTTAATTTGAGGGCTTTGCCTATTCCAAGGTCATGGAAGCATTCTCTCGTTTCTCTGGAGGAGCGTTAACTCCATCATTCAGACTTAGTTCTACAGTCCATATGCACTTAGTTTTTTTGCACATAGTATAAGGTAGGATTTAAGATTCTTTTTTAACATATGGATATATAATTGATCCAGCATGGCTTATTGAAAAGACCAACATTTCTCCCTTACTGTGGTGGCACTTTGTCCTAAGCCAAGTGACTGTGTACATGTGGGGCTGTGTCTGGATTTTCTATTTTGTTCCGTTGGTCTGTTTACGCCAATTCTTGTGCCAACACTACATTCTCTTAATTACTAGAGCTCATGATAGGTGCTGGTATCTGATATAGGGGATATCAGGCTCTCTTGGTTGGTATTTGCCTGGCTTATCTTTTTAATCCATTTACTTTCAACCTTTTTTCAATTTTTATCCTTCTAGCTCCATGAGATTGCCAAAACCTCTGCTGTTTCCTCTGCTCCTTATCAGCGGTCCTCTGCCAGGTACGTGTGTTGAGAATTGGAAACACAGCCAGCTCACCTCTTGGTGCTTTTGCTCAGGCATTTAGTCCCTCAAGTCTTAATTTCTTTCTTTCTTCCTCTATTCCTCCCTCCCTCCCTCTCTCTCTCTCTCTCTCTCTCTCTCTCTCCTTAGCTGTTCAGAAGGTGTATCGGTTTGCCCACAAGCTATTGAATCCTAGCATCTTAGCTGGAAGCAGGTCTCCCAGAACCCTGCTATTTAATTTATAAATATAAAGTGATATTACACTATAAAAACTATCAATGTATTTAATCATTTTTAAAAGAGAGGTGGACAGTGACACAGAGAGAGAGAGAGAGGAAGAAAGAATTAATTTTTATTAGTTTTTCATGTGGCTTTCATTGCTCTTCATTGTGCACATGGTGCTGGGGTTCGAACACATGCCAGGCAAGCTCCACAAGCACCATAACTGCTGAGCTACCTCTCCAGACCGTTAACCATATTTTTAAACAAAAGGAAAAACACATTATTATGTTAATGAACACAGAAAAAGATCATTTGATGAAATTCGAAAGTATTTAATTATAATACTTGTAATGTTATAATTCTCTTAGGAAACTAGGTATAGAAAGAAATTTCCTCTATCTTATGTCTTTTTAAAATGACTTTAAAACTAATACATAAGTACAAAAATTGTACATCTTGTGGTGCACCATGTGATATTTTCACATGTGTATACATTGTGTAATATTTAAATAGAATTAAGCATAATATCTATCTCCTCATGCTTATTTTATGGTGAAAATATTCAAAATTTTTCCTTCAGCTTTTCAAAATGCATGGTACATTATTGCTATCTATATTGCCCCTACTGTGCAGTAGCACGCCAGAACTTCTTGCTCCTACCTGTGCCTTAGTACCCATTGAGAAACCTCTCCCCATTCCTGCCTCACCCTCTTCTCCCCAGTCTCTGATAGCCGCTATTCTACTCTTGACTTCTATGAGATCATCTTTTTACATTCCACACGAGTGAGATCAGGTCATGTTCTTCTGTGTTTCACTTATTTTACTTAATGTAATAATCTCAATGAAAGCATGGTACTCGAAATCTGATACACACATGCAACATTCTCTCCCTTTAAATTTGGAAAGGCTGTTATTGGTATTTTGATGGGGATTGCATGAAATCCGCATAGTGATTTTGGTAATCTGGCCATTTTGACAACATTAATTCTGCCTATTCAGGAAGATGAGAGGGCTTTCCATCTTTTCATGTCATCTTCAATTTCTTTCTTCAGTGTACTATAGTTTTCATTGTAGAGGTCTTTCACCTCCTTGGTTAGATTTATTCCTAAGTATTTTTTGAGGTTATTGTGTATGGAATAGTTTTTCTGATTTCTTTCTCAGCAGTTCCCTTATTGGAGTAAAGAAAAATGACTGATTTTTGTATCTTGATACTTTGTTGAATTCATTTATAAACTCTACTAGTCTTCTGGGGGAGCTTTTTGGGTCTTTTCCATAAAGGATCATGTCATCAGAAATCAGAGATAATTTGACTTCTTTTTTTCCTATTTGTAATCTTTAATTTCCTCCTCTTGGCTGATTGTTTTGGCTAGAGTTTCCAGAACTATAGGAATAGGAGTGGGAAGAGTCGGCATCTTTGTCTTGTTTCTGATGTTAGAGGAAATGCTTTCAGTTTTTCTCTCTTCAGTATGATGTTGGTTTTGGGTTTGTCATATGAGGCCTTTATGATGTTGAGGTAAGTTTCTTCTGTCCTAAATTTCTTCAGTGTTTTTAATATGAATGGGAGCTGAATTTTGACAATGGCTTTTTTTCTGCATCTGTTGAGATGATCATATGATTCCTGTCCTTAACTCTATTTATTTATGTGGTGAATTATGCATATTGATTTGCTTGTATTAAACCAATCTTGCACCGCTTGATCATGGTGTGCTATCTTCTTAACATGTTTTTGAATATGGTTTGCTAATATTTTATTAAAGATTTTTGCATTTGTTTTCATAAAGGGTAATGGTCTAAAATTTTCTTCCCATGCTGTCTCTTTGTCTGGTTTCTGTATCCAGGTGATCCTGGTTCCAATGGAATTCTTCACAGAACTGGAAAAAAAAAACAGCCATAAAATTCAAATGGAAGAATAAAAGACTCAGAATTACCAAGGCAATACTGAGGAAGAAGAGTGACACTGGATGCATCACAACAGCTGATCTCAAAATGTGTGGAAGAATGAAGCTTGATACCTGCCTCTCACCCTGCACAAAAGTCACCTCAAAGTAGACCGAGGGTCTAGGAATTAGGCCAGAAACTTTGCAGCAACTAAAAGAAAGCATAAGATCAACACTCTAACAAATTGGCATAGGCACTGACTGCCTTAAAAAGACCTGTAAAGATCAGGAAATCAAAACCAAGAATCTATAAGTGGGACAATATCACATTAAAAATCTTCTTTTCCTGGGGGAGGGGAGAGTAGTAGCATGAAGACAGAGCCTACAGAATGGGAGAAAGAAAATCTTTGTCAGCTACTCTCTAACAGAAAATTAATATTCAGAATATATATAGAACGAAAAACACCTTAACATCATAAAAACAGGTAAAACAGTCAATAAATGAGCAAAAGAACTAAACAGACATTTCTCAAAAGAAGACACACAATTGACCAAAAAATATGAAAAAAATGGTCAACATCCCTAGCAATCAGGTAAATACAAATCAAAACTACACGGAGGTTTAATCTCTCTCCTGTAGAGTGACAATCATCAAGAATACAAATAATAATAAATGCTGGTGAGGATGTGGGGGAAAGGTACACTCACATATTGTTGGTGGAACTGCAAATTAGTACAACCATTTTGGAAAGCAGTATGGAGATGACTCAAAACACTAGGAATGGAACCACCTCTTCCACCTGTTCCTCCTGGGACCCAGCTGTCCCACTGCTTAGTATTTATCTAAAATAACTAAAATCAACATACTATTATGATATAGCTTATTAATTCTTATATCAGTGCAATTCACAATAGCTAAGCTGTGAAACCAGTTCCAGTGCTCCTGAACAGATGAATGGATAAAGACAATGTGATAAACACACACACACACACACACACACACACACAATAGAGTTTTGCTCAGCCATAAAGAAGAATGAAATTATGGTATTTGTTGGTAAATGGATGGAACTTGAGAAGATTATGCTAAGTGAAATGAGACAGAAAGTCAAAACTTAAATGTTTTCTCTCTTATGTGGAAGTAAGAGCAAAGTAAGGTGAAAAAGGGGTGAACCCATGAAGATAGGAGATCAACAGAGTAGAGGAAGGGGAACAGGGGAGGGAGGAGGGTAGGGAAAGTGGAAGTACTGGGAATTAGAATGGAACAAATTATATTCCATGACTGTATGAATATGTCAAAATGAAACCCACCACTGTGTAAAACTATAAAAATGCACTAATGAAATTATTTTTAAGAAGATGGAAAAAAGACAATGATGCCCACTGTTGGCATTACAGTATGCATAATTGGGGAGGTCTGTGCTGATGAAGTGAAATGTATGCATACATGTGCGTATACAGATTTACACACATAAGTTGATTCAAAAGGAAGACATGAAACTGTTATAACTTTTTTATAAAAGTGCTAAGAATGCACAAATTGTAATGGCTGGTTATGAGAATGTCTACCAATTGTGTACAAGTTTCCTGACCATAAGATGACTCTACCCATACTACCATCTGAGGCCTGCCCTGGTAGGGCAGGTGGGAATCCTTGTGGATTTGGCTGGTCAGGTTGCCATACCTCTGCCCACATGTGTGCTGCTCTGTAGGAACAGGGGAGACCAGGCTACCCAGGACCACCACAAGGTGCTTGATGGGATCCTGCCACCCTGCAGCAGGAAAAGGTAGCTGATGCCCTAAAGGTTGTTCATCTAAAGCTTCCAAGGAAGCCTGCATACCTGAGCCACTCAGTTCTTGAGGTTGGCTAGAAGTGCCAGACAATGACAGCCACTCTGGAGTAGGCCAAGAAACATTATTGGAATAAAAATCAGCCAGTGAAACTGTGGGAATAGTCCAGACAGAATGGGGAGAAAAAAATTGGCAAATGCACAGAGGTTCTCAAGATCCATGAATTCCCCGTCTGAGTCCAGTGAAGAGTGTTCCTCAAAACAAAACAAAAACAAGAACAAAAGAACACAAACTCCTAGAAGCAAAAAGAGAGTCTCTTTTTGAACCAGACAGACATAAAATATATAATGCCCATCCCTACTGGAATTGATGAAATTGAAGCATGCATAAGACACAAATTGAAAAAAATGTATTGAAGGACATATAAGAAGACATTTTCAAAAAGAAAAAAATATCGTGTATATCAGTGGGTCCTTCTTGTGGAGCTATTCACCCCACATTAATCTGTGAATGCATTAGGTGACACTGTCTCCAGACAGCTCAGGTGGCAGGCTGCAGGAAGGGCTGACCCTTGGCGACAGTGAAAAGGGGAAAGTGGGGAAAGAAGCAGAGGCAGATTTTACAGATGGTCGACAGGAATGAAGCAGTGGCAGTGAGTGACAAGGTGACAGCAGGGAAAGACAGAAGCAACAAGTGGATTTGGAACCAGCTCTCTCGATGATGAGTCATGCCTGACCTCAGGCGACTTGCTGAGTGATGCTGAAGGATACAGGATGCCACATGCACATCCTTCTTACCATCTTGCATGACAAGGGTCCAATGGAAAATCCCAGGACACCATGTAGCACTTGGGGTGACATTCCAGCTCTTTTGCTAGCAACACCCAAAGTAAAGAATGATAGTTCTGAACATCAGAAATACCCAAGCTTCCCATCTCTTTTGAGCTACCCCTCGGTACTGTAGTGGAGGTCCTTAGAGTGGTCAGGATTATTGCAATTGTGTCTGATTTAATAACAATTCCACTAGTTTGGGGGCCTGTCTTAGTCTTCAGTTTAGAAATGCACCTCCGAGGCAATGGCTTGCATCTCATCTGAGTGCAGTAGAGATGACTGATGGCTGGCAGTTTTTTCTATTAAATGCACTTTTATTAGGTGTGGGACACATGTGGCAAATTTGCCTTTTCAGCTGACTGGGTGGTTATCAGGAAGAATATGCATATCAAAGCACACGTCCCCACCAGGAAAACACAGTGGTCATTTTAAGAAGAATCTTGTGCCAGGCCCTCCAAGTGAGTAGACTCCAGCTGCAGGGCTGAGATGCAGAAACCCCTTCTGGGATTGAATCCAAACACATTTAATTAGTATCTTTCTTGGGATCAAATGAAATCACCAAGAAAAAAAAAAAGAATTGTGCAGTGACCACATGTTACACTTAGAGGTCATTTTCATTTGTTAATGAACTATTTACTATTTATTTCTATGTGTCAATACCTGTGCTGAGTTGTATTTAAACTCTAAAATGATCAACTTTTTTGAATCTCTGCGACATCTTTCTAAAAGTCAGAGGAAAGTGAGCAGCCTCCTTGGCAAGTCAAGGTGCCTTAGGGATAGGGGTTTGGTCCCTTGAGTTAAATATCAGATGCACTTGTTGGCTTTTTCTTGCAATACTGTTCCTTCTATGAGAGGTCCTACCCAAGTTGCTGATATGTCCCTGTTCCCACAGACCAGCAGGAGGAAGGGGCTACAATTGGAGGGGAGTGAGTACTATGAATGAGCTTGGCTTAGGACAGAGTGAGAAAGCTGTGGGAGCACTCACCTTGGCTGCTCAAGCTTAGCTTAGAAAAGTGACCTAGCTCCAATGTTGAGGAAGAAGGGAATTCCTTGGCTTGGAAGTTGCTAGAGAACATTGCAGCAACCTCCACAGTGCATACTTGGTTCTTGGGTAGAAACTAGAGTTACTAGAAGTCTAATTATTTCCTGTTCGCTAACAATCCTGGCCTGTATCCTAAAGACTTGGCAGCTAGTGGGAATCCAAGATGAAGACTATTGCTAAGTTAATGTGGGCTGAAGCTTGGGGGCTGAGGGGAGAGAATCAAATGGAGTGGTCATCAGCTGTGCTTTTTCTTGATTTTTTCTGAGTCTCTCATTGTGCCAGGAGGATGTAGAATGCCATGCAAAAAATGTTTGGAAGAATATCGGGAGTCATTTCCTGTTCAGAAGATCATGTGTGTGAATGTCCCTCCATGTGGCATTTCTTAATATGGTCCTCTTGGGTGCTACTAGACACAAAAGACAAAGCTTCCCAGATAAGATATAATAACAGCTGGGGGTACCCCCACTTCCAATAATTGTCTCATATCCAATTCCAGCTTTGGTTTCTGTTCTGGTTTCTCTGATTGACACTTGAATGAATGAACCTGGTAGAAACTAAACCCAAGAGGAAAGAAGGAGAAGAGATCCACTGGGGGAGAAACTTTATTCCTGGAGACATGCAGCCTTCCCTATCTTGCTTTCTCTATTCCAAAAACACTCTTTCCACCTGTGGTCTACCCTGGGTTTGCAGCACAAGGGGCACTCTGGTCCGCTGACTTCCCCCCTTTAACACTTCTTCTAAGAGTCACTTCTTATCCTCAGTGAGACCAAGAGAAAAGGGTGAAAGAATTAAATCTTTCTTTCCACTGTAGCTACTTCTGAGTAGTGCCAGCCCACAGGGCTTAAGGAGGGATCAGGGCACTGAGTGTCAAGTGACTGGCCTGCCAATGCAGTGGGCGGAACTAGGCAGGGTGTTCCAAAGCAACGAGTAAGGGTGCATATGCATGCATGCATTTCTCTGGCTAAAATCCCAATTAATTTATATATAAATTGATTTTAGAAAGATTGTATTTGTTGGAATCGTGTGTACTATCTAAAAGTAACACTCTCATGGCTGAAAAGTTGTAGAGCAAGAACAGGAAGATATGAAGACTGTAGATGTGAGTAGGAATCTGATGGTTTTGAGCAGTTAGCTAAAGTTAGAGAAAAATGCGGAGAGTGAGGTGGCTAAATCTCTTCTGATTTAATAGCATTGGCTTTTCTGCACAAAACTTGTGAGGAGGCTCCTTCTGCTAAGGTTCAAGCCTATAATTTGGAGT